>JAAGNO010006645.1:31776-43246 GCA_033439905.1 Ceryle rudis | reverse complement strand
GAGGACAAGAGGGCATGGCCTGAAGCTGTGCCAGGGGAGGTTTAGGTTGGATCTTCGGAAGCACTTCCTCACAGAAAGGGTGACAGAACACTGGAATGGACTGCCCAGGGAGGTGGCAGAGTAGCCATCCCTGGAGGTCTTTAAGAAAAGATTGGATGCTGTGCTTAATGACATGATTTAGGTAATGTTGTGGTGTTAGGTCATAGGCTGGACTCAATGATCTCAGAGGTCTTTTCCAGCCTCAATAATTCTGTGATTCTGATAAGAGGAAAGATGGGGCCACACAAACCTTGTAGTAAAGGAGGAAGCTGAAAAAAGGGTCAGGGGCCACAGCCTTGGAGAAATGATCAGGATTTGGACAGGCATTGGCAGGTGTCTCCATGTTGAATGAAGCCACAGGTCTTTCAAACACATGAAAAAGTTCTTTGGTGGCACAAAGAAAGCTGAGCAACAGGTCCCAACTGTAGGTAGGGCTGGTCCAGGCACCATCTCCCTGGCACATGCACCACTAACACTCAATTAAGCTAGTGTTCCTGTGTCCTGCCTGTGTTCCTTGCCTCTGTCACACAAGGCTGCCAGAAGGACTTGTGGTCTGCGATGATAGCACCCTCACCTGCCAGGGCAGTGTGGCATTGTGAGAGAGTGGTGTGATACTTCCCCAACAGCCTGGAGACAGCAAGGTGTGATTCAGAAATATTTGCATTCTTTAAATGACTCCTCTGCTGGGACGATGGAATCGCATCTGGTGGTGGTGTTTGGAGGATACAAGGCCCTTCCTTCTGTGAAAGGTGGTGGAGTTTTCCCTGGCCCAGGTGCTCTTGTAGCATGGCCTGTACTGCACTGAGGACCTTTTGGAAACTCCATCCTCCCTGCTGTTCAGCAATGTGCCTGCCTATTCTTGCAGCAGTGCCCATTCCCTGTAACCAGGTGAATGCTTGGGATGGTGCTGAGGGTGTTGCAGCGGTGCCACCTGGCACCCACAGCCTGGGATCCCCCCATGCTGCTGCTGGTTAGTATATTGCCTGCTCTGGAGAAGTCCTGTGTCTCCTGCAGGGCCACTGTGACTGCCCACACCGCCCTCCCTGAAGGGTGGGAGGTGATGCTCAAATGTTTCCATGATGCTTGGTGGTGGCAATGGGCAGGAAGCACTGATGATCTAAACTGTGAGGAGACCTTCTTCCCCGAGATTGCTGGTTTTAGCCTTGGGTGTGTTGTGGGTCCTGGGGGGCTTGAGCAGGGATAGCACTATTGGCTGGCTGGCTTGCCATGGGTTTGTTTTAATCCTCATAGTGAGGCTTGTCCTGCAGCTGGGAGACAGAGATGATGATTTGTGGCTACAGGATGAGGCCTTTGCATGAGTTCTCTGCAAACCTTGCAGGCTCCCTTGGAGAGCCCTGAGCTCAGGAGGACATTCCCTTGGAATAGATTCTGGCTTCATGTGGGCCAAGGTCTCTGGGACTGGGAACTACAGAGTGGTCTTATATGTGTCAGTACCCTGCCCTACTTGTTAGCACTGCCTGGCACAGGAGGCTAGACAGGGACTCTCCAGAGACCTCTTCCCACCTTCTGATGCTATGGCTCAATGCTAGGTCCTTGACTCAGTCCCAGTATAGAATCGTTCTTCCCCTGTGCGTCAATCTCAGCACTCAGAGTGATACTCTCACATGGAGAAACTCTCCTCCAGCAGCCAGGGAGGAGGAGAGGATGTGCAGGAGGGGCTGAACAAATCCTCCCCATTTCAAACACCTTTAGGGTGACAGGCTTGTTCCATGCGTAGGTGCTCGTGGCGGGCTGTCCCCTGTGATGCCTCACTGCCACCTGGAAGGGAACATAAGAGTAGTGATCGTGATAAACAGCTTGGGGCTTACTAGAACGGCAGATACAAACAGAAAATGTTTCCTCTTTATTTCATGTAAACACAGCTACAGGAAATGGAGCTACCTTGGGCAGGAAGCAGAGGTTACTGAGGACAGGGACAGGAACAGGACAGACAGTGGTGTTTTGCATGATTCTGGTGGCAGTCTTAATTCACTGCTGCTCCAAAGAATTGTCACCATCTTAATTTTCTGATGGGGCCTCAGGAGCCTCAAAAGACTTTCATGAGTGGGAGTAGGGTTGTCAGGCTTGTAGCATGAGACACAGTCTGCTTTGCTATTCATCCTGCACCTCCCAGCCACGACTGGATGAGTGCTCCCAGGAAACGCTCTGCAGGGAAGGAGCTAAAGTCAGGACAGCTTATGAACTGCTGTGGTGGAATATAGGGAGGCCTTGAAGACTGGGGCAAGGAGGCTTAAAGAGTACAATTTAAATGGACACCCTGCTTTACAGATGCAAATTTGCAGACCTCTTAATATATGACTTGTGGGTGCAGCTACCAAATGTGACTGTGTCAAAGTGGGTTTTGGAAAAATCATACCTGGGTTGCTTTGAGAATGTTAAAGTGAGAAGCCAAGTTCAGAGTAATCTTAAAAGTAACATCCTTGGGAGACTCAGAAGTAGATTAAGATCCAAATAAGCATCCGATTGAGTACAAAGAAGTTAGAGGTGGCTATTGAAAGTGTTGAGTTATTGAAACCTCACCAGCTAGACACAACAGCGGTGGCCCTGCAGAGCTTTAGACAAACAAGGTAGTATTAAACTTTGCAACTGGCATTTCCCCAGTTCTTTTGAAGACTTGCCACATAGGTCTCTTGGAACCAGAGTAGGCTGATTGTGATATGAAGTATATCAAATCAAAAGTTTTAGGTTGGTGCATTAGCAAAGTATTCAATACTGATGTGAAAGCAAAGGCCTTGAGGGCACTGAAGAGCCATCCTATGATAAATCTTCACTGGATATAGTTTGCAGACTTCCATTGCTTCTCCTCTGCCTTTGGTAACCTGTTTAACTGTGACATCCTTGGCAAAAGATGGGTCACTGTTGTCTTTGTTGCTAAGCATGCAAAAAAAAAAAAAAAGTCCTAAAAAAAGTCAAGCATTTGTAATAGAACTGCCACAGGGTTGGAAAAGTCTGTTATTTGGGTAAGGAGGACTTGCTGTGAGAAGTGGAAAGAATTGGGAAGAGAAATCACCTCCCTCAATAATAAGGTATTGTTCAATGATTTCTGATCTGGCTTAGGACTTGTATCTAAAAGTCTGGAAGAGTTGTGTGAGAAAATGTGTGCTAACTTTGGAAGAGGGAAAATCCAGAGACTGGAAACACACCAGCGATGTGTGACAGTAGGTGTAAGCATCCAAAGAGCCAACATCACACCTGAGAGAACACTGGGAAAATTATCAGGATCCAGTCCCAGCCCAGTCAACAGGGGAGAGCTGAAGCTGTCTCCATAGTTTGAGTAACACCCATAGGTGTTACTGGAACTCTTTTATTGTCTACAGACTTGGCTTGCAGGCACTTTTAATTTCAACCTGGGCCTGCAGTTCTTAAGAGTTCTGGACTGTTTCTAAAGGGACAGTCAAAGGTAGCTAAAAGCAGTTTATATTCCTTAGAGGGTCCCCAGACCATTGATGGGATTGATCAAATCCCCCCTGCAAAAATGAGGAAATGGTCAAGTAACAGCAGAACAGAAAACTGGGGAGGCCCTTGGGAGGTGACCTACCCCTGGGTGTGCAACTGCTGATGAATCATTTGTTGCTGCAAACCCCAGCTCAAGGGATGCGACCCTCTAGTGCAATACAAAAACACATTCTGGGAGGGAGTGACCCTGGAGAAGGGTCTCCAGGATTGTCCTGGGCAAGTAACTCCTTGTGGCTCACCCCTGGCAAAGAGCAGAAAGGTCTTCAAGCAGAGGAGCAGACACCAAAGGTAGCAGTGGGTGACTTTCATCCTTCCTGCTTCTTAGCCAGCCTCTGCAGCATCTACTTTGTAGTGACACTTCAACTTAAGCCATAGTGTTTAAGGAACTGCTGAGAAGAAATTAATTTCTGATTCACAACTACTTTCTTGAGGGGGAAAAAATACAGAAAGCTTTTTTCCTTTACTGGAGAAAGGCCTGAGGTCTACTGGTTAGAAACAGCCTATTCTGGGTAAAAAGCAAAACACCTGATTTGCCCAGGTAAGGATGATTAAGGTGAGCAATTCTGATTTGAGGCATCTGTGTGGAGATCGAGGTTGAGCCCAGGGTTAATTGCCCTAATTGGCCAAATCACTTAAAGTAGGATAAGGTGAGTGAGGGCCAGTTTAGTTGTGCTGTGCTGGCTGAGAGGTGAGGCTGGGGGGCTGCTCTTTTACCATTGCTTTCAACTCTGCAGCTTAATGTTCCTGATTAGGCCTGGGGTATTACAGTTGTCTTGGGGTTTGCTGTGTGCTAACTGTCTCAGGTAGCTGAGAAAGTGCTTCTGAAGGATTCTAAATAATCTGTCAAATATTTATTACTGAGTAGCGCTAAAGAGCAGACAGAGGCTGGGGATGTCTGATCTGACCCAGGAGCTGGTGTGGTTATTGCAGTGGAACTACTCAGAACCACATCTCTGGTAGTTCTTTGGGACAGCTGATGATATAGAGGCTGGTCAAACTTCCAAAGACAGCAGAATCCTATTTGACAAGAACTGTTCTAGTTCTCTCCTATGTGACTGATACCCAGACTGCAGAGGGATTTGTGTACCTCGCCTCTTCTAATCTCAAGTCTCGTCTACACTGCCTAGCTGCAAAAATGTGAAAGCTGTGCCTCTGTGCAGCTCCGTATTACCCTATTTGCAGGCCTTCCCAAGGCCTTGCCTTGGGAGCGGGTGCCTCGGGAGCCTTCAGGACTTGTCACAAAAATATTCTTCTGTGGTGATAAACCAAAATGTGAACCTTAAATCCTGCATGTGGTGTTCACAAATTAAAAAGCAGCCAAAGGAAAGAGAGCAAGACTGAGCTAACCAGCAGTCACACAGGCATCAAAATGTGTTTACAAGAAAGGAAACCAACTGAAAAACCAGTCTTGATGATTTTACCTGACCAGATCCGTGCTCCCTTCCTGTACCTCTGTGAGCACTGACTCTCCCTCAGGTTTCTGCCTGACACACTGGGACAAACTGATTCATTGGGCATGTGTGAGGCTGTGCCCCAACATAGGGCATGTCAACTGGAGTGTTCCCAGCTCTCCTGCCATAAACCCACCGGTGCAGACTGGCATACGCTGGACTGGAGAGGAGCAACTGCAGATATTGGATGGAGCTGGCTGTGGATGTTTCTGTGTGAGGTAAGCAGGGGGAGAGGGACTTGATAGTCTTATAGCATGGAGGGGTTCCTGCCCCAAAGCTGCAGTGGGTGCTTTGTCTGGTGTGGGTTTGAGTCTAGGAGCGGTGCTGGAGATGCCTCTAGGCAGTTTGCTTCAAACTCTCTCAGGCACTGTTTGATCTGAAGCAGTGTAGTACAGATCTTCCCCTTTGAAAGCTGATCTGGAGAGATAAGGTAGCCGGGAAATACCTACTGATAGTAGGTATTTCCATTAGACACAGAAGAAAATAACCCGTTTTCCACCTCCATCACCACACTGGTTCTATGCCCTTGTGGGGGGAGTGCAGCTCTACCCACTCAGCCCTCGTGTCCTCTGAAGACCAGTGCTGACCCAGGGTCTAGCAGCAAAGGGGCCATTTGTTCTAACCCAGGACTTCTCTGTACTCTGGTAGCCTGCGCAGAAAAGGGAGCAGCAGGCTTTGGAAGAAATGGGTGTATACTGGTACTCCAGAGTTAGCTGGCAGCTGCCCCTGTATAGAGGGCTCTTTTAACTCATTCCATGCCTTGTCTTCTTGCCCTGTTGTGCCTCAGCTGAGTGTGCTTCCAGCTTTCTCTCTGCTTTGGGCTGGAAAATGGCAAAGGAACTACGTGTGTTGATTAGCTGCACTGGGGGATTGAAACCCTCTCTGTCACTTCTTTCCATTTTGTTTGTAACTCTTGTGTACTCCCCCTGGTTTATTTGAATGTCAATATTTGAACGTCTTTGTGCCGGGGACCTCAGAACTGTGCCGAGTGAGGCCCTCCTGCTTTAGCATCTGTGTAAACTGTGCTTGTCCAGGGTTGTTGGGTGAGGCTGGAAGGTGGGATGACACCTACCTTCCAGCCTCACATCCTTGGGAAGGCTTTTGAAAGGTTTTGAGTGAGGAAGGTTCATACCTCCTTCCCTGCAGTGCTCCCTTCATCCTGTAAATGCCTCAAGTTCTCATCCACAGTGATTTACACCACTTCTGAGATGTGGCCGAGTTTTGTTTCACTTTTTGTTTTTCATATATGAAATCAGCTGCTTTTAATTAAGTGGGGAAACACTATCTGTCTTTTCAAAGCCTTTTATTTTTTTTTCCTGCTCCAACCTCCCTGTTTAGGCAAAAGCATTGCAATTGCCCAGGCTTACATTTAGAGTTTTGTCAAAGGATGCGTGTGTGTTACCAGTTTTGGGACAACATAGTGTTTCCTATTTCCCAGCTATCAGAAGGCTGTTCATTTCAGTATTTGTTGAAAGCCATGCTGGTGGCTCACTTGCCCATGCTGGCTGGTAAAGGGAGTTGGTTTTTCAAATCCTTTGCAAAATCATCCCCAAAGATATAAAATCTCTGGGCCAGGTGGAACTCTGTTGTTAGGACAAGAATATTCTTACGATACCTTTTCTTCCAAGGTTTTACACCGTGTCTCTGATCTTACTGTGTTTATCTGTAGGATGGTAATTCTGTGAGCATTGCTCCTGGTGAAAGCGCTGCTGCTCAGGCTGGGTGAGTTGGCAGTGCAGAGGAGTGGTGAAGATGGCTGATGCAATGTAGCATAGCCCTTGTCAGCTCCTGTGCACCTTGGACTTTATTATCATGTGCAAGGTTTTCTTCTGGGTGGGATGAGAGGTGCATTGATACCTTGGGTAGTGCAGAGGTTTGTGCTTACTGATTGCAGCTACTGGGCTGTCCTGGGAAGGGTTTTTTGCTCTTCCCAAATGATTAGTTTCCAGCAGCCACAGAGTGAGGTGGGGCTGATGAGGAGGCCCTGTGGGGGTGTGGAGGAGCAAGTGGTAGAGCTGTAACTGAGAGGACATACAGCCATTTTCTCCCCTCATGTGGGAAGCATGCCTTAGGCCTGGGTGTGTAGCCCAGCAGTGAGCAAAGCTGTGCCCTGAGAGGTCAAGGGCACTGGGAATGGCTGTACCAGCAAACATGAGTTGGTTCCTGTGGCTGTTTCTCATCCTGCCCTCTGAAGGGGCATGTGTCAGGTGCGGCTAGTCCCTCTGTCCTGGGTCATGATGACTGAGTGAGGGTTGGCATCAAGAGTGTGAGGGAATAAATGCTGCTCTCCCAGCAAGCAGGCAGCTCATCTGGATGACTTTGCCTGCCTGCCCAGAGCTTGCTGTGCCTTCACTGCCCGAAGTGGTACCTAGTGTAAGAAACATCCCCAATTTGTCCTGGCCTGGGCTGAAGGCTACAAAGATGGAAAGTCTAGTATAAGATGAAGTCCCTGGAGGAATGTATGGATGGGCCTGCTGGGTGATAGGCAGAGGGGAAGGACAATAAGTGTGTGTGGAGACAGAGCGGAAATACTGATGGCAAGGCAGCATGGCATGGAGCAGACCAGAGGGCCCCAAACTCTGGGACATTGGCACCGTGTTCATTGGCTCTGGCACAAGGGAGAGAAGAGGTGCAAGCAGCTCTCCATGCTGATGTCATGAAAATTATACATACCCAAATAAGTAGGAAAAATACTATCCTCTTGGTGATTCTGCCTGCTCCCATAATAACTTGCATCTGCATTGTTTTTACCCTGCCCACACATTTTGGCTGTTCCAATAGGCATATGAAGAAACCACCCTCCCACTGATGAGTGACTCAGACTGTCACCCCTCCAGGAAACCAACAGATAATCTTGCTAGTGTCGATAACAGTAGCTCCTGCTTAGCTTCAGAGGTGGTGGGACACCTCTCAAATGCTGCTTGCAGCAGCTCCTGGGGCATCACCACCTCCTCAAATTCAAATATGCTCTGGAGATCAAAGAGCCAAGCTCCTCAGCTGCAGCCTGGGACTGGGTCACCTTTGAAAGGAGCAGGCAGGGACTCCTCCTGGGGGTGGCTTTTCTCTTTCTGGCTTTGAACTATGCTGCTCTTTGAGGCTGCCTGCTCTGTCGTGCACTCCAACCTTTTCACCTGTGGTAGTGCACTGTCACATGTGGGATGGACTCACCAGGTGTTTCTATGCAGAACAAGTCAAGGATGCCTTAGGGGAGAGCCTGATGGTGGAAACCCTGACCAGAGTGGGAGGATCACAGCCTGCAGGAGCAATGGGAAGACTGTCCGCCTCTATTTTGGCTTTATACCAGAACTTCAGAAACCCAAGGCAGTTTGTGGGCGCAGAGTCTAGCGTGCACTGCTGCTAGGGCAGTCCTGACACATTGTGACATTCTCTTGCTTTCTCCCTGCCTGTGGGATTTCTGTGATTTTGTTAGCGGTTATTTTTTGTTTTTCTTGGCAAAGAAGTAGGTGCTCAGAATTCCTCTTCTCTTTCTTGGATACCTAGATGGTGACCCATAGCTGTCTGACTATAAACTGTCTGAACCCTTACTGGTGTGACCCATCAGTCACTCTCATCTGCTCCCACTACCACCTGTGTAAGTGACTCTGAAATAAGACAGAGTTTACTATCTTCAGGGTACGCTGGCAATGGAGACAGGATGTCCTTGTCTCGAAGTGGAGGAGTAGAAACACAAATTAAGGTTGAAGCTGCCTGTTTTGGGTACTCCAAGGCACCTGACAGGGTGCTGTGTGTATTACTTTTAAGCAAGAGCTGTCAATATTCAGCATTCAGCCTGTTCAGACTGGGTTTCCCATTATCTCCCAGTCCTTTTTATCTTGGATTTGGGAAGATTAGTGTTGGCAAGACACTGCTTTGTGAAATCTGCTTCTTTTATCCATTTTAGTGTGGGAAGATGCACATATTTTTACCAGATTTGTGTTGTACAGATTGTGTGTTGTCTTCCCTTGCCCTAAGGACTGACCAGAAAAAAATGGTCAGAGCACTGGCTTGATCTGGAAGCATTTGTTTTGTGCCATGGGTTGCCTAAATGACCTTATTTAATTAGCAGCTCTTTCGAGCATGCTGATTTGTGTGTGTGTACAGTGTTCAACACAGGGACACCTTGGTTTTACTTTTATGATGCAAATAAGTTATAACAATGGTGCTGTTGTGTGGTGGCACTGGTGGAGTTTAAGCCCAGACCGCTAGATGTCTGTATAAACCAGGGTTTGACAAGCAGCAGTTCCAGATGTGGTTTATAAGTTTATTGGCTCATAAACAGCAGAGGTGGAGCACAGATTCACAAACTACAGTCTCATGCAGAAGACATAAAAGGGTGGCAGCGAAGGAGGGGTCAGAGATGGATGCTGCAGCATAGTGGGATGATGCTTGACCAGGAGGTGGCTTGCAGCAGCCTGCGGCCAGGTTAATGCTACCAACCTGCAGCACTCTGGTGGGACATACTCTGCCATTGTAGTCAGAGCTTCCTTCAAGGAGCCCCCGCAACCCCAGTGAAATTTGGCCCTTGCCAAGAAAGCTTATTTTGTTTAGTGGCAAAAGATGTACTTTTGCTCTTTGCCTACAGTAAATCCTTCCAGTTGCAGGCTTGACGCCACCTCTGTGTCACTGTTTGGTCTCTGCTGTGTGAGAGGTCAATACAATTGTGCTTCCACTGGGAAGAAGGTGCTTTCTTAGCTTGTGGGTTCCCTATGAAATGGGCATGATTCTGTGTACTAGGGACTTTCATGTATGCTGGGCCAGAGAGGAAAATGCAAACTCTTTCAAGCTCCAGGTGGTTCTTTCCATGCCATCCCAGTAGCCTTGTGTCCCTAAACACAGCTACTGCTTTGAGCAAGGCCTCACGGTTCTCTTTGGAAAGAGAGGGAGAGGTGGTGAGAAGGAGCCGTACACTCGCTTCCTTCACCTCTGGAAGAGCAACGTGCATCTTTGCTCCCCAGATCCTCAAGGGTTGGTTGAACCTGTGTCCCACCCCAGAGAGTTGCATTTCCCTGTCAAAAGAGCTTGCTTTGTTTTACCTCTGCAAGATAGGGTGCTGCCAGTACCAGAGAGCAACTGCCCACCTGCCTACTGGGGAGGTAATGGTGAAGGAGGAAGAGGCTCTTCCAGTGGTTGTCCTCTTGCACAATTCCCCTAAAACCACTAGAGAGCAGGGAAGGTCTGTAAAAGAGCAGGGTGGCCTCAAAGCCAGCTGGAAAATGCTCAGATTTTCCTGGGGTGAGATCCTGTATCTGAGGGAGGATCCTGCTCTCTGCTTCCTGAAGGGGTCCTGGGGCAGGCTGGGCTCCCCGTAGCCTGGCCTTGTGCAGGAGCAGTTCCTTATTCCCTGAATCACACCCCTTCCTGTTCGCCTCACTGCCACCTCCCCACATCTACATAGACCCTTCCTACTCTGGTGCACCCTTCTTTTTTCCTTGTTCCAGCTCCATCAGCCCAGGCTGGAGCACTAGCTTAGCCGGCCTAGGATGTTCAGCCCTGTTGTAGAAATTCGGGAGGCTGCTCCAGGGCACGAGCACTCTCCCTGTATGGTGTATCTAGCGTTTTGTGTCTCTGACACGTGGGAAGGGAAATCAGAGGGCTTGGTGACTCTGCTCAAGTGCAAGCTCCTGAACTGCAAAATGCGTGAGGATTGTGCGAAGCAGAAATTACTTTAGTCTGGTAATGGAGGAGTAGCACCTCCCCCTTGTGCTGGAGAAGTAATCAGAATGGTGATGTTCAAAGGGGCCATGTTCCCTTACAGCAAGTCATGGGTTAGACCAGTGCAAGGGGCACCTGTGGCTGGGGGAACTGGCCTGTGGATGACCCACACCTGTACCTGAGCCTGCCTGTGTGGCACTGGGAGCACAACGGGGCTAATGTGAAGGTGCTGCTGTGGGAAAACAGTTACTGCATGTTGTGCTCCTTGTACTGTGTCTCACCAGACATGCTCATGAAGTTCCTGAGTCAAGGGACTTCATTAGGATGTGGCTGGAGGCTCTCACTGGCTGGGAGTGTGACCTGGTCAGAGTTGTGAGTGTTTCTGCAATTCCTGGGTATGCCGGTGTGCTCTGTGAAGGTGAAGATCAGGCCCATGCTCTGCTCCCCACTGCACCAGCTAGCAGAGCCCAGGGTAAAGCATCCAGAAGCAGAGTGTGATACAGCTGGAAGATGAGCCAGAGAAAGCTGTGGTACTGCACAGGGGCACTGGAGCCATAACATGGGGTGTAGGTGAGGAAAGGGAGTAAGGGGATAAAGCTGTCCCTGACTCCTGCCCTTACCTTTAAGAGAACATCTGTCTCTGGCTTTTCTTGATGGAAGCTTGGGCTTTCAGGAACATCCAGCCTACAAATGCCTGCTCCCAATTAGGGTATTGCTTAATCATGTTTATTCCAGTGCCAGCATTTGTCAATAATGGAGCAAACCATGTCTCTCTTGGGGATCCTTCCTTTCTCCCCGCCCTTCCACACCCCCCCCCCCCCCCTCTCCCGCCCACCCCCCACCCCACCCAC
>JAAGNO010006645.1:0-22859 GCA_033439905.1 Ceryle rudis | reverse complement strand
CCTTTGCTAACCCCATGCAGGCTGGGCCTGATCCCCTGGTTTTCTTGTGCATGCCACTTTATGGCACTCAGGATGATACCTATCCAGCTTGAGTCAGTGAAGTTCACAGTTTGAATATTGCCAGCAGAACTTGCTCTGCCCATTATTCCCAGCTGGACATCATTCAATATGTAAGTCCACAGGAAATGACTCCTTGTTAGAAAAGATAGGTACTGCTAAAAGTTGCATTAAGAGTTACTAGGGGAGAACCAGCACTATCAAAAATGGAAATATTGAGATGACTGGAAGTGAAGAGTACTCCTTGGACCTTAACCTTATCTACTATTTTAATTAATTCTCCTGGATTGAAAACCTGGTGCTGGTTAACAAAATATGCTTTGGCTAGAAGTTAGGAAGTAACTTAAGCATGAGGAAGGGCCAGAATATCATACCAGGAATACTGAGACCAGAGCAGTAGAAATGGGCTGAAACTCAGCAGTATGGTGTGCAAGGGCACTTAGTGACTAAGAACAAAAACCTATTCTTAAGCAGAGGTCTCAGCAGTTAGAAAATACTGAGAAGGAGAAAGATGTCTGCGTACTGGCTGATCGCAGGATGACTACGAACCATCAATATGATGTTCTTGTGAAAAAGACAAATCTAGCATGAGGATCCACCAAGTGAGTTGTGACGGGCCCTAGTCCCTTGCATGCTGCAGTTTTGCAGAATGACAGTGTAGATGTCTGAGGATTCTGGGTACTTATTACACAAGATCATATTGACAAGAAGGCTAAGTGGAATGAAACAGCTGCATATTTGGAAGGGAGAGGAGCCTGAACTGATGGATAGTGCTTTCAGGAGAAGAAAAACACAAAAAAAGGTCATGAACACTGGGCTGCAAATTAGGCAGTTTTCTAACCATCAACATCTAGAATATCCTCCTCCTAAAAAGGGAAGTGTTGAGAAATCTAGTCTTTCCCTTAAAATGACATGCTACAAGGGACTGAGTGACAGGCCCATAACAGCACAGGATTGGCTTTGATGGTTGGTAAGCCTTCACCTCGTTTAGTGCTCCCAGACAAGCTGTTGGTTAATCTGTTGCAAGTTTTGTAGCTAGTAGTTTCTGAGCACAAAGTTAATTGGTGGAAGACAGTTTGCTGATAATGTATGGAAGCAGACATTTGTAACTGGTTTAACTATAAATTTTTCAGAGATTGAAACTAAGATTTTTTCCAAGCTGTGTGTTCACAAGTCCCAAGTTTACAGAGGCAAGCCAAGCCCAGATAGTTCAAGGGAACAGTGATTTTGGGAAAGTGGCCCTGCACACGTTTGCACTGATTTAAGTTTATGATTTGAAAGCTTGGTACTAGCTGACAGAGCTTTGATTGCCCTGTGTGAGTAAAGGCTATGGTGAAGGAAGTGATGGATGCTCAAGGAATTCTTGCCCACGTGGAATAATGCAAAACTAGAAGGAGATCTGGAAAACAGAATTGGTGCTTGGTCACCCGTTTATACTTGGAGTGGTGGGTAGCTGCTGGAATCTTCCTCTGAACTGATGCTCCTGGGATCATGCTCCAAGACAAAGCCTGTGTCCTTGTCATCATAACTGCTCTTACATGAAGTAAATGTCTGCTGGTTTGTCAGTACAGACCTCAAATACTTTTTGCTTTTTTTGTTTACTCCCATTCAACAGTAGTTTCTCTTCTGTATTTTATCAGTGATGTAATTTAAATAGGAAGAGTCATATTTGCTGGAGGAAGAAGCCTTTTTTCCTTAGAGTCAAAAGGGACTTGAGTAGTTTTGTTTGTGTTAGCTTGGCAGGATCGAAGTCAGCAGTCAGCCCTAGAAAAATTAAATGTAACAACACTGCTGCGTGATGCGTGTTCTGCTCTGGTACCTGAAGGACCTGGGGATGTTGCTTCCTTCCCCCAAGGCTGAGCTGAGCAGAGCACTGCATGGGACAGAGGCCATGTAGCTCACCCACCTGCAGCACCCGAGCATTTACTCTGCTCGCCTATACATCAAATCCAAGGGTTTCCCACTCTCACCTAAAACCCTGGGTGGCTCCATGGTCTGTTTCCGGAAATTGTGAGCAGAAGAGGGGCTGTATTGGGTCAGAAGATGGCCTGAAGCAGGTGACTGTGGCAGAGTGTAAGAAGAGTGAGGATGCGGTAGATCTCTGCAGCTCCCTCTGTGATCCACCTCCTATACTGCTTTGCAGCTTTTACCTTAGGCTGTGAATTTTTGTTACATTCCACTCTGTCCTAGCCTCAACCAAGCTAAGCATGTTCCTCTGCAGGGAGTGTATCTTCTTACCCATTACCCTTCTATTACGTGCTTTAGTAATGATCTGAGGGGTTCTCTAGTTAAGGGCTTTTTAGATCCCAGAAGACAGCCTGGAAGCTCGCTCCATTTGTTCAGCACCTAAAGCTCCCCCTGATGGAGGGGGGATTCAGAATGAGATATGTGAGTGCTTCTCCAGCAAACCAGGTACAAGCAGTGCAATGCCAGATAACTGCAGCTTCCCGAAGCAATATCAGGAGCCCTCACAGAGAGGAATGCCTGGTTCCCAACAGCACTCCATCACCTAACTTCTGCCAGGAGCCCATCTGCTGCACTAAAGGCTTAAAGTCATTTCCACTAAGGCTTCTGATGTTGCTGAACCTGTTGTGGCTCAGATGGAATTAGAAATTGTGGGTATCTTTTAAAACCTCTCTAATAATGTGGAGTTAGAGGCACTGTTCACTCTATTTGTGGATATTAAGATTGCAACCCAAATTACTTGTTGCAAAGTATTAGCTGATGTCTAGCAGGCTGTCCTTTAGCAAATCCAGCATTTCTTTTGATTGTCAACTTTCCCTGTGTTTCCTACTTGTTCTGAGAACAGCTCTGAACTCCCTGGTAGCAGCTAATTCTCCTATTGCTGCTTTTTGCTGAGTTTATTTTCCATGAATGCCTTTTCCAGCCCCACGTGGTTCTACTGTGGCCACTCTAGAAACAATAGAGAGCACCAGAGGGGTCCTGATGAATCAAGGCTGATGCCCCCACCTTTCAGTTTGCTGGGAATGGTTTGGGCTGCGAAAGGCAGCTGGGAGCTCCCAGCAGCTCACCAAGACTGATTTCCTTGGTTTGCTTCCTCCGGCACTTATGTACCACCAGGGAAAACAAGGAGGAAGCCATCTGAGCAGGCCGGGAGCAGTTTATCCATGTTCTTGTCTTTCATTGAAGTGCAAAGCAGTGGGTGTCTAGACCTGGCTTCTCTTTGTGTTACAGCAGTACTGTTGTTTGTAGAGGCTGAAAACTGTTGTTCTGAATGTCACTGGAAGGAAATGAGCTGGGTTTGTGTTTTAGCAACAGGGGCTATTTTATGCCTGGAACTATATGGGCATGTGTCGGTGGCTAGGTCACAGTGAAATAGATCTTAAACAGAAATCCCCGTTTGGAGAAGTTAAACTTTGTGGGTTTTATTATTTTCCCACCAGCATCCTCCTTTCTGAGATACAACTTTGTTTAGTTCATTGGAGTTATTCTAAACCACTTCAGTGTGAGTAAAATCAGGAGGAGCTCTTGTATTTCTAAATGCAGCTCTGTGTGTGTAGCAACTGTCAGAGATCAATCTTACTCCTAAAACCACCGTTTTTAAAAGAACCGCTTGAAAGTTTAGGATTTCATTTTGACTCACACTACTTTACTTTTTATGGGAACATCACTAAGACTCTCCTTTCTTGATACAGTTTTGAGCCACCAGGAGCTGGGATAGCCCCTTTGAGGAAGCAGTGTGTTTGAATTTCATAGGAACTTAAACAGACTCGAAGGTGAGATTGCTACCTCAATAGCGTGTGTATGTTTTTGTTTTTGTCTCAGGAGGATGTTTATAAGCCAAAGTTAAATGTTAGACCTTGTGATTTCCCCACCCAGATACTGAAATGATCCAGACATCTGACTTATGTTATGAATTTTTACTGGAAAGTCTGTCTTTATATGTTTTTATAGTCTGAAAATTGAGTGCAGGAAAGTCTTTGTGTGAGGAAAGATTGATTTTTCTACAACAATGTATAAACAGGTCAAACTTAGCAAAAAGAGTATGCATTGTTCAGGTTTTCACTTATTTAGTAAGCGGAGGATATTTTTATTGTTGCCAGTCAAACAGTAACAAACTGCAGATAAATTGGCAATGCAGTATGATAAACTCATCATGGTACGAAACCAAGGCTCTGCTCAAACACAGCCACTAACAAATTCCCTGAGACTTGATATTAATGATGTGGTCTAGCTTATCAAAGATAAAGAGATAGAAGCAGGTATGATTTTAATACAAAGCCAGGAAACATACTGAAACTTAAACCTTATCACAAGATAATTATTCACTCAGCTTTATTTACTGTAAGCCTTCTGTATTTTCTACCAAAGAGGAAGACTACTTGGACTACCAGCACTTGCTTTTATGTACGTGGTAGGTAGATGGGTATTTATCTGGAGCTGGGTAATTGTGATAAGGAGGTAGTTTGGGCTGGCAATACCAAGGGTTTTGACAGATGAGCCTGTGACTAACTGCAGCACTTTCTGGGGTTGCCACCACAACCTCTCAGACCTGTTAGCTTGAACTGGCACTGGAAGTCATTTTAACCTATATCCTGTGCTGAGAAGTGTAGCCCTGAGCTCAGGTGCTTCTTTGTGTCTGCTTGTGGGAGAAGAGCAACTCCTTCCCCTGCCCCAGCTCCTTGCTCTGGGTGTGAAAGCTGGCCCTTGATACCTATACTCAGGTGAACTCTGCTCATCTTGAGCATTGTACAAAGCAGCTGCAGCATTCACAGGAGAGAAAGATGGTTTTGGAGCTCAGCAAATTCAACACAGATCTAATACCCTCTTTGTGCCTCAGTTTCCTAAGAGGCAAGGACAGTAAAGCCTACCTTCCTATTAACAGTAATATCAGGATGAATTTGGAGAAAAATAAGGAATGAGAAATGTCTGTAGGTTCTACTTGTGACATTTCATGCAACTAATGCATTGTTCCTTTGCAAAGGGCTTTGTATCACCCTCAGCTCAGAAACTTTTTGCTTTGACAGCTCTGCTCAATAGAGCTGTCTCTTTCTCCCTAATGAAACTGCAGGGTGAGGCTCCATCACCCCCTTCCTTGCCAGCATGCAAGCCTGACTGAGGGGTAGCTTGCCATGGTATTTTGCAAGGCTGGCACTTAGCACTGGCTAAGTGAGGACATACTTGGGTGACTGTAGGTTGCCTTCCTACATGCCCTGACAACTTCCCTATAGTTCTCCCAAGTGACAAGTCCCTTCTTCCACAAACTGTAAATTTCTTTCCTCCGTGAGATTTCCTTCAGAAGCTCCTTGCTCATCCATGCAGGTCTCTTAGCATGTCTACCCAATTTTTTACTCAAGGGAACGCACCTATCTTGGGCTTGGAGGAAGTGGTATTTAAAAATTGACCAACTTTCTTTGGCTCCTTTACCCTCCAGAGTCTTAGGCCATGGGATTCCTGCAAGTAGATCTTTGAAGAGTACAAAGTTAGCCCTGTGGAAGTCCAGGGTTGTAATCCTACTTATTGCCCTACTTCTACCTTGTAAAATACTAAATTCCACCATGTCGTGATCACTGTTGCTGAGGCTGTTCCCAAATTTAATGTCCCCAACTAGTCTTCCTTTATTTGTTAATACAATAACAACTCTTGTTGTTTCCTCCACTATAGCTCCATTAAGTTCTCGTTGATGCACTGCAAGAGCCTTTTTGACTGAACATGCCTAGCTTCCCAACAAATAGCAGGGTGATTGAAGTCGCCCATGAGTACCAAGGAGTGTGTTCTAGAGGCTACCTCCAGTTGTCTGTAGAAGGCCTCATCAAGATCATCTTCTTGGTTTATTGGTCTATAGTAGACCCCTACAACAGTTACACCCAGTCTTGCAGTTGAGATGCCTCTGTCCTTACAAGACAAGTCCCACTAGACCAAAAAACATACTTGGGAAATCCAAAACCAGTAATGAGCCTTAGCCCACAGCCTGGACTCGCATCCAAACCCAACGTGGAGATTGCATATGCTTATTTTGAATGAATCATTCCAGAATGTGCACTGGTATTTGTTTTCTTCTCACAATAACTCTGTGGTTTCAACAGATTTTATATGTCTCTTGGGCTTTGGCTGCAGGAATAATTGCTGACAGAGACAGCTTGCCCAGCTGCTTGTGGTCCTATTCACAGCATTGCTGGCACCTCTTCTTCCAGCATGGTTCAAAGCTCCCTGTGTGGTGACACTGGACCACTGGCAATGTGACCCAGTGCTGCCTTTGTGGCACTGAGCAGAGGGTTGGAAGAAGGTGTCTCCTGGTGTCAGAAAGAAATGACTTTTGAGATGTACCTGAGCTGCAGCTGACCTGGGCTTGCCACAGGTAAGATATGCAGACTGACAATCAAACTGATGGTTGCGAAACAGCGAACAGAAAATAACCTGTGGCAGTTTTGGAAGGGAAAGAGAATCTAGTCTCTCTCTGCATGCATGTGAAAGCCTTTTTTTGGCTTATTTCTTGGCCCAAGAAATGCATGATTTTCAATCCCTTCTAGTTATTTCCTGCAATTTATCAATTACTGGTTAGCAAGGTAATCAAGTGCATATCACGTGGTAGAGAAAGCTTGAATCAGGTTCCCAGACTGTGGCATATTTTGTAGGAAGACTTGCTTTCTGAAAATTGCTCCTGACAGATGCACTACCTGCCTATGCACCTTCTGAGGCCTAGCAGCTCTGCTTCCAGCTGGATAGTAGGTCCAGTTGCTATTTCAGTTAATCTGTATTTTTAACTATATTTTTATTTATTTATCTTCTGTCTACACAGATGTATCTTGATTTACCTATATGTATGAATTTATCTGTAAATGTCAAGAGGCTCCTCATGTCCTTTGTAGACACAGCCCCACAGTCCCCTCTGCATCTGGTGGAAGAGCAGACTGGTGCTGCTCCAGTGAGAGCTGAGGCTCAGGTTCATCCCTTCTCGCCCTCTCATGCTGGGCCCAGGCACAGCCTGGGCATGTCCTAGCTGCCTGCCAGAGGAGCTCTGGGGCAGATCTTCCATCCCATGCTGGAGAGCTTCAGCTGTTTCCCACTGCTGCCCAGCTTCTGGTTCCTCCTGCACACTGCTGAGCAGAGAACAGTACTAAAGCTGTAGCTACCATTGTTGCACTGCTCACAAGGCTTTCCAGCACAGTTCAGTTTTTCTGTTGCTTGATTTTTGTGTTTGAATAACTCTTGGTAATGGCAGAGCACTTGGAGATGATCTTCACATCCCAAGTGTGTGCTCTGTGTAGGCAGGCTCTAGTATGTGGTTAAGGTAATTACACAGTGTCCATGGTCTTGTGGTTCAGGATATATTGACCTTTAACTCTTAAAGAGGTCAGAGCTCAATGTCCAGAGTAAACGTTTTCTGCAGTGATCTGTTCTGCTGAAGCCAGAAGAGATGTTGGAGCTCCTGCTGTGATTGTACTTGATGATGCTGTGATTCCCCAACTCACACAGAGCTGAGTTAAAAGCAATGCTTTGAAAAGTCATAGTAATCAGAAGTGAAATGCTGATAGCTTTGCCAAAATCAACACACAAGTCACCTTTCTAACAAAATCAACTGCTGATTTAATCTATGACAATGATTCTTCAAGTGGACAGTTCATGTCTGGCTTCTGGCTTATTGCTTTTCTTAAAATATTTATGCTTAGTATCCTTCTACAACACATCCAGCTTTTACTGTACAATTGTAATCCTTCTGATTTCTGGTTGACATCAAAAATAACCGTGATAATTATATTGCTATTCTTTTAGGATTTTCTGAATAACTGAGTCAGTTGTGGAGTGAGTCCTGTGTGAACCTTATGAGGTTCAATAAATGCAAGGTCCTGCACCTTGGTCAGAGGAACCCCTGGTATCAGTAGCAGCTAGGGGATGAAGGGATGGAGATTAGCCCTACTTGCGGGTACTGGCAGACAAAAAGTTGGACATGACCCAGCAACAACCCAGCTTGCAACCCAAACATCCCAACTGTATCCTGGGTTGCATCAAAAGAAGCATGACCAGCAGGTTGAGGGAGATGTTTCTGCCCTTCTGCTCTGGCGGCACCCAACCTGGAGTACACATGCACATATTGGAAAGTGTCCAGAGGAGGGCCATGAAAATGATCAGGAGGGTGGAACCCCTCTGCTATGGATAAAGGCTGAGAGAGTTGGGCTTGTTCAGCCTGGAGAGGTGAAGGCTCCAGTGAGACCTTATTGCAGCCTTTCAGTACTTAAAGGGGCCTGTCAGAAAGATGGGGACAGACTTTTTAACAGGCCCTGTTGTGACAGGACAAGGGCTGATGGTTTTAAACTAAAAGAGGGAAGATTCAGACTAGATGGAAGAAATGTTTTACTCTGAGGATGGTGAAACACTGGCCCAGGTTGCCCAGAGAGGTCATAGATGCCCTATCCCTGGAAACATTCCAGATCAGGCTGGATGGGGCTCTGATCTAGCTGATGTCCCTGCTCACTGCAGAGGGTTGGACTAGATGATCTTTAAAGGACTAGATGATCTTTAAAGGTCCCTTCTAACCCAAACCATGCTGTGATTCTAATTGCTAAAACAATACTATTGGAATGTGAAGTCATCTTGGACTGTATGTGTGGAAGAGAAAACAAGAATGAGTGAAATCTAGAGCAATTCCATAGGCAAGCTAAGTTACTTTGCTATCATTTTTAATTTGCTAGTACCCTTCAGATATGTCTCCTTGCAACAGTGCTCTGTTGCTTGTTAGGACTCTGGACTTTCTAGTTGTTCTTCAGCCTAAACATACACAAACATTGCTCCTTGTCAAACCTGCTGCCCTGTGTTGCTAGTGCTGGTGATGAGCAAATATATGCCTAGACTCTGGCATATCACAGACCTTGGGAAGGTGAGCAGTGGGCCCAGAACTGCCATGCAAAGAAGCAGACCACAACAGCATTGTGAGCTTTGCCTGATCTCTAGCTGCTAGCACATTTAATGAGGGATGCATACTGGTAGTGTCAGTCCCCACCCCACCAAGCTGGCAGTCTTTGACTGCTACAGGTCAGCTGCAGATTCGCTTGGAGCACACAAATGAGCCTGTCAGTCCTGTGATGACAGTTGCCAAGTCAGTACTTATTAGCGTGACTTAGCTGTGAGCAGGCAGTGTCCGAAGTGAGACAGACATAATAACTGGTTTTCCAGGAATGGGGATCCCCAGGTGCACAGGAGCCAAGCATTGGATGCTCACTGCTGGCACCACAGTACAGGCAGAAGGATGTACTCGCTGCCTAGCATGCTGCTACGTGGCTTCCTTAACAGCAGAGGTTCACAAACACCAACAGGGATGTGACTGGAAACAGGATGTTGAAGTGCTAAGAAGACCTGAGGCAAGGTTAGACCTTGTTTCTCCTAGAGACATTGCGATGAGTCAGGTTTCCATTTCCATTCTTGGAGGTGGGACTCTCTCCTTCCAGATGTGGCTTCAGAAGCAATGTACCTGCTGTCAGACAACTGGCAAAGGAAGATTGAATTCTGTGATTAGGAATAATTGGAAGATAGTGGCATATATCTTGGACCAGATGTTTCCTGTCAGTTTCTGAATTCTGGTGAGGCCCTCCGATTCCCAAGCCTGGTTATTAAACTTTGCATTCCTCATGTGACTAATGTTTTCAGGTGGAGTAACCTCCAGAGGGTAGCGCTGTGAGTCTGGCTACCTGGAGCACAGGTACTATGCCCCAGTGAACAAAGGAAAGCATTCCCCAGCACATTTTGCAGTTCAGGGATAGGTGAAAATCTTTTTCAGTTAGGTCTGCACTGTGGTTATGATTGTAACTGTGTTTATTTATTAGCTGTGAATGTGAACTGCTTTTCTTTAGGATGCCTGCAAATATGAGTGAAAAGGAATTTGGTAATAGTGCAAATATGAAATTTATTATTAAGTATTTTGATTACTTGACCTTCTACCACTACTGTTGTGTTAGCATACCTGTGGGTTTTTTCTAGCAAAACACTTCCCTTGAAAATGAGTAACAAAATTCCCCAAATACTTGCAAAGCAGAGGCATCTGCATCAGCTTGTCCATTAACAGACATGGTGCCACAGGGTCTCACGAATCGTTGTGAATGGATGAGAATATGGCAAATGAAAACTGTTACAAATCACTGCAAAGCAATGTGTGTGGGAAAGAAGAGCTTCCTCTAGGGATAGGTGTTGACAATGCAAAATAGCTCTTGCTTGTCCGGAAGGCTGTTGAAATCATTGTAGGTGGCTGGCTGAAAACCTCGTCCTAGCTCTTAGTGGAAGTACAAAAGGCAAACCAACCAACAAAGCTCAAAGCAAAGTGAAACATAAATCCATATTGCACCTACATCTGCAATGCTCATGGCAGTTCTGGACAGTTTACCTAAGAAACTTTACAGTAGAGCTATAGGAAATGCAGAGATGGGCACCTAGGATGATGAGCTTTCATATGTGAGGTGACTGTGCAAAGCTTTTTTTTTTTTTGTTTAGAAAGGCAGTTTGAGGAGGCATGCTGGAGACTGTTGCATTTATCAACAGAGAAGTGAAATATGTTTCACTCATGCTTGTTTGTAGTACAAGTGCAGGGGCATACAGTGAAATTATTCAGAAGCAGATAGACCAAAGGAAGTAGTGTTTTCACAACACAATCCAAGTACAATGCATTGCTACAGGCTATTTTGGAGGCCAGAAATATACCTCCTCATGGGGTTAAGTACCTTTGTGGAAAGCAGGTCTGTGTCTGTTAAAGAATTCAACTCGGGAAGTCAGCAAAGTTTGCTTGCTGGGAGCTGTAAAGCAGGGTTCTGTGCTATGCATGCACCTTTTAATATTCTTCCCGAATAATCCACTTTTTACCACTATCCAAAAGAGGATACTGGGCTAGACAGAATAACTGTCCTGGATGAAGACCACTGTGAGTGTGTTTATGTAAAAATTGAGAGCACTGTGTCAGAGACATTATGTGTACAGCTTTGAGGGGAAGTCTCAGTTTCTTGGGAGAAGATGTCTGACCACCCATGTACTGCTACCTCATTTCCTCTGCAGGGGCTTTGTGTTGTGTCCTGGGAAACACTAGCAAAGGTTACACAAGTTTTACCTGTAAAGTTTGATGAACAACTATGATAACAGTCTTTCATATGCATTGACAGACTGAGGCCTCCAGGGAAAGAGAGAAGGTCTCCAATCTGCTCCCCATTCTGCTTCATGGTATGGAGCATCAGCTCTGAGAGATACAGAAGCAGAGGATCTCAGAGTAACTGAGTAGGGGACCTGTTCAGAGTAAACCACAAGACCATTTTTGCCAGCTGCTGCCTGTTAGTAGGAATTACTTGCTAATCAGCCTGCAACTTTCTTAATGTCTCAGGTTTTACAAAGATTTCTCTCTGAGAGGATCCCTTGTAATGCTCAGTTGTTTTCCATTTGTCTTCATGCTTGGATTTCACAGGGTGTACATGGGCAGAATGAGACTAAGAGGAAGGAAGGAAAAGGAAACCTCACAAAGTTATTGTGTTTTCACCCACAAGAGAAGCCAGACTTCCCTTATTTGCATGCTGTTCTCTCTGTGGGACAACAGTGCCCTTCTTTGAAGGAGAAGGTGGGTATTCTCTGATTCTGTGAGTTTTTCCATCAAGGCTGTTCTGTGAGTTTGCATTTGCTCTTGGAAGATAGGATTTTAGTGTGCTGTGAACACATACTGCTGGAGAATGTGATCTTTTTGTTGTGCAGGGTTCCTAAGATAGGGTTGAAGGTCTGTCAGGACTGTGCAATTAACCCAGGGATTTAATTGATTCGGTATGTTGTAGAGCATTAATATTAATAAATGGATCTGACACACAGAGGTTGAGAGGTTCTTAACCCAATGAATCCTGATGTAACTTCCTGTCAGAAAACCCCTAAACAGCAGTTTACTATCTAAACTCAGAAGGTATACAGAAGGATAGTCATTTGTGAAGGAAAGCTGTTTAGATTTTAGCCAAATGATTGGTATTTGCTGCCTCCAAAGTGAGTGGAGGGTGGTGTGTAGTGCTATATGCTCTCTAGAGTATCATGCAACTTTGCTGTGTTTATTTATGTGGGTTGGATACTACCACCAGCTCATCTTTTTGTGTGACCAGCAGTTGTCTTTCGACATTCCTCTAACATACAGGCAGATAATTTTCTGTGCAAGTTTTTAATGACTGGAATGTCCCTCATCCTGCTAAGTCTGACTTTAGAGAAATAAGAGCATTATCACTCTTCTCATCCAACCACAGTGTAAATTCACGTTCTGAATGTATTTTAGTAAAATGTGTAAATCTCTCAGGTCTAAAGCAGGAAGTGCAAGTCAGCACAGTTTTTATAGAGGAACAAACAGGTGGCATTAGACCACAGGGGGGGAAAAAGTAAGAAAGCATGAGAGAAGCTGAGCCAGCCTGATATGCTCCATCCACCCCCAGATCAACTTGCTAGTACACTGTATTAAAACTACTTCTGAAATGGACTCCTCTAAAGTTTATCTTAGAGTAGCAGTGTGGCCGAAAGCAAGTTATCCCAAAAGATTGTCATTCTAGACCTGCCAGCCAAAACTTGAGCCCTTCTGTCTGTTGTCGCCTTGTGGCCTGATTCTTATCCTCCTTTAGCTTTACATCTTTGCAGTTTTATTTTCTATTTTGGAAGCATTGTTTCTTATTTACTGAAGGAAGGAGCTAACAATTACTTGTCTTGCTTGTTTATTCTTTTCATCAGTATTGCATGCACAAATATTTATGAAGATCTACTTGTACACGTGCAGTTGTTGTTTTTTGTCATTCCAGTCTTTCATTTCTCTTCTGTTCTCCTGATGCTAACGGGCAGTTACATGTTGATTCTGACACAGATTTAACTTCTTGGCTTTCCCCTCAGGCCTCTCTTGCCCTTGAGATTTGAAACTTTGGTCCACGGTGTTGCACCTAGGCAAGTAACCTTTGCTTTCAGGTGTGTGGCCTGACCGCTGCATGACACTGCCTTGTCATCGTTGTGCTTGCTCTGGTGCTTCCTTAGAGTTACGCTCGTGTTTGTATTCCAGGAAATTAAGGTTAATAGTGCAGCAGTTGTGATAGCATCTAAAATGTCCTATGATGGAATATAAAACCTATCTTATGTGTTTCTACTTTTTTACTAAATGTAGGGGTTGAAAAGGAAGGGTTTTTCTGCTTTTCTGATGTGTCATCCTTCCACTGCTGAGGTCAGATGCCTATTGGCACTTGCAATATGTTCCTCTGCTACCTGAATTTCTGATGAAGTATTCAGAACAGTCTGTGAAGTGGAGATTTTGAACAGTAAATTTATTTTATTTTCTCTTTGGTGTTTTTGAGTTTCAGAGAAGTTTTGTCACAGAAAAATGCAGTCCTTTTGCAAGGCAGATGGGATAGCACAGATCACATAAGAGATCACTGTATGTTTCCCCTAGGCACAGATCACTTCTGTTGTTCTCCTCATTCAAGGTAAATCAATGCTTTCTTTTGATAAATGTAGCTATGAGGACAGAGCTTGGATTGTTAAACTGTGCATTCCCAGAGGATGTCTCTGTTGGTATCTCCAGCTTGTCAGAAAATACAGACTTTCACGGAATAGGGGTATGACTCATGTTGTTGAAACAGAAGCTACTGGACTACATTAAAAATAATTTACTATTCTCCCACAAAAAATGTGGATGTTTAAAGATACCATTTTTGTTCTGCACTGGGAATAAACAATCTTAGCTATTTGTGGAGTGACATCAACAGTTACTTGAAAATTACCTTATTTGTTTGAAAATAATCATGGAAAATGTCCGCATGTTGTGATCTCCCAGTGCTTCTCTCTCAATTTGCTTCAACCATGCTCTAAGGGACACAGCATATGGGAAGTTGGAATCAATTCCTATGAAGTCTTATGATGGTGCTGCTGGAGAGAAGGCTGTGATGCACTGTGCAAGAATTGGTCTGATCATAAAGATGAACATTTAAAGGACTTGGATGTCAGGTCTGGTGTTTCATCAACACCTTTCAAGATAATGTATCCAAATAATGAACTGACTTAGAATAAAAATGCTTCAAAAAACTGCCAATTTTCTGCCTTGGAGAACCTAAGCAAAAATGTGGCTTTATAGAAAGAAAAATTATGAGGCAAAAAGTTCTGAATTTTCCTAGCTAAAATTGAGCATTTTACATTTTTCTTGGGGAAAAAGAATCCCCAGGGGAACATTTCCCAGGTCTAAGCCTGCGAGGAGATATTTCCATAGAATAATATTGCCCATTCCCTTGGATACTGGCAGAAACACTGACTGAAAGCCCCTGCATGTACAATTTCTACATCATCTCGATGGTCTACACTGTCTCTGGTTACCACACGATAAGGAAACACAAAACCTTTGCCTGCCTACAGGTGGAAGGAGGAATCTGCTGCTTGGGATGACTCCGGGCATGAGTAGGGGGATTGGGGCTGGCTGCGGGTATGTTGACAGAACAGCTCAACACTCTGGCTAATTCTGGAAGGTTGTCTTGGGATGATTAGAGGTAGAATTTTAGGAAGACAGCTCAGCTGAGCAGAAAGACGGTGTGAGTGTACCAGCCCTAGAGGCATATTGAGAAGTTTAAATAATTCTTTATTTTTCCTCATAATTCAGATCCTGCTGCATAATTTAGATCCTGTTGCAAGCCAGGAGCTCATGGAGCAAGAGGTCCAGTTTATGGCAAACTCCTTTCCCTGCTGCAATAACACCTGATGACCATGTATATTTTCTAATTCTGTTTGTGCCAATCCAACTTCTTGTACTGATGCAGTAGCAGGTTTTTGTTTCCAATGAAGAATTAGATTATTAGATCAGATCGCTCCGGTGTCCATTAGCTAGGGCAGTTCTAGACAAGTGCAGGTTTATATTACATTGGATGATAGTCAATGTGAGTGAGATTGTTGAAGCATCTAGGATTTATGCTTTATGTCTTTTTTTTTTTGTGTGTGTATACTCTGATGCTCGTGCATCAGTCTGAAGACAAAGGCAACTGTAAGACTTAGGACTTCAGAATGTGTTTTGAAGTTAGTAGCAATGGGGAATAAATAATATGATTAACATCTCCTGCTTTCCAAACTGGGTTGATCTTGAGTAGTTGAGTATCCCAGAACTTTTGAGAAGATAGTGTGGCTACAAGTTAGGGGACAAGAAAAAAAAATTTTAAATCGCCTTTTCTCTGTGACAGCTGAATACTGTATTTTACAGATCCCCAGCCAATTCTCTGAAAAATATCAAGGTAGGACTAAACTATGCATCTTTGCTGGTTTCTGCAAAGGCAGTGTGAAGGAGAAAGATCAGCTACACTGGAGAATTGCTTCAAGTTTGAGGGGTATCCAGTAATTTGCTGGGAGTCTGTTCTTCCTAAAAATAGAAGCACATTTTTCCCCAATGATTTGACTTCTTGGAATGTGATACAGGTGCAGCTGGTTCCTTTTCTTCTTTCCTCTGCTGGAAAATTCTTTTTCCAGTTGTTTAAAACTTGGATCACCTTAACTGTCTGAGGTGAAATTTAATACTGTGAGATGTCCTGCCACAGAACTTTTCCAGGAAAATAGAACTCAAAAACTTGGTGGTGTCCAGGCCTAGCTGAATTTTGTGGATAGCAAGTGCCAAAGCAGAGCTGTCCGAAGGCTGAGAGCTGTGGTATAGGATCACAACCAGAGGGGTCTTCAACTCTTGCAATGTAACAGGATTTTTTGGGATTGTGTTGCCTTGGGACCAGTTCAGTCTGTTTATGGCCCATCAGTTTTGCCATGCCCTCTTGGGAGGGAGCCACCTGCAGCCTAGCTGTTGTGCCTGACTTGTGCTGGCTATCAGCACTGTTCCCAGAAAAGCATATTCTGGCAGGTTTTGGACAAATCACCTGTGTCAGTGGTGTACAATCTGGTCTGTCAACTTCCAAACTGTCCTGTTCCTTCCCTGCTATTATGTTTGTCTGCATCTCACATGGTTGCAATGCTCATAAAGTCCTCTGCTGTTGTATTGTGACAATTATAGAAAATCTTCTGAAGAGAAATTACCCCCTTTCAGTGGAAGTTTTAAATAATATGCATTAATAACAATGAGGAGGAAAAAAATGCCTTCTAAAACTCAGTAAATGATCATTTGGCTGTCCTGCACATGATGGCATGATGATACTGTTTGTAGGGGTAATTGAAAGTTGTATCATGAATGCACAAAAGGAAGCCAAACAGAAGTGGCAGAGGCAAACTCATTTCAGGTGTTTCCTGAATAATGCCTCAATAATAATTTTACCATGTGGTGTTATTTTTGTTGTACACTTCATAAAGGGAGCCAACAACTTTCTTCACAGTCTGTCTTATTATAAAAAGATAAGCTTGTAAGGTGAGAAAAGTATCATAGTTGCAAGAACAGTTCCTCTGGTGTTGTGCTATTGTATCCAGTTTACTGGAAAAGCAGCAGATATTCTAAATAGGTATCATGGTTCTGGGATGAGGCTTTATCCTGGTCTGAACCCAAAAGAATAGAAGGCTTTTAGGAGCTTACTTAGTTGGTTGCAATGTCCAACAGTCTTCCTACTAATATTTTCAGATTTTTACAATCATATTTCCCTCTGCTCAGCATCACAGGATTCATCCAGGTGAGAGATGGGGGGCTTTTAATCTTGGACCACTGCTCAACCCAGATGCCTGAATCTCTGAAAAGCACTGCCACTTTAATAAGCAGCAGTGACAACAGGAGTGGCCTTTGTGGAAGTTTTGAAGGCTGAGGTTCTCAATGATTTTTTTTTTTTTTCCTCAGTCTTCACCAGCAACCTCTCTCCCAACACCTCCCAAGTAAAAAAAAACCTATAAGGCAGGAATCAAGGTGGTGAAGTCACTCCCATTGAACTTGAAAATCAGGTTCGTGACCTCCTGAGGAAACTGAATGTATATAAGTCTATGGGACCTGGCAAGATGCATCCCAGAGCTCTGAATGAACTGGCAGATGTAGTCGCCAAGCCACTCAATAATATTTGAAAAATCATGTCAGTCAGGTGAAGTCCCTAGTGATTGGAAGAAGGGGCATCTTTAAAAATGGTAGAAGGGTAGACCCTGGGAACTACTGACCTGTCAGCCTCACCTCTGTGCCTAGGAAGACCATGGAGCAGATTCTCCTAGAAGGTCTGGTAAGGCACATGGAGGACAGGGAGGTGACCTAATAGCCACCTTCCAGTACCTGAAGGGAGCTTATAAAAAGACTGCAGAGGGCCTGTTTACAAAGGTCTGTAGTGAAAGGACAAGGGGTAATGGCTTTAAATTAGAAAGCAGTGGATTTAGATTAGAAATAAGGAGGAAGTTCTTTACCACATGAGTGGTAGAGCACTGGAACAGGTTGCCCAGGGAGGTGGTTGAGGCACCATTCCTGCAGACATTCAAGGTGGGAATTGATGAAGCTCTGAGCAATCTGCTCTAGTTGAAGATGGCCCTGCCCTCAGCAGGGGGGTTGGACTAGATGACCTCCAGAGGTCCCTTCCAACGCAGACATTTCTATGATTCTATAAGTTCCCTCTTTCTAATTTAGTGATGTCAAGCAATCTCATTTCTCCACTGAGGTAACTGCTGCTTCCTCCAGCTTTCCTGTGTTGCCTACAGTTGGTTAGCTCAGGTCTTTGGCACAATGTACAAAAAAATCACAATTGCTGAAGAAAGGTTTGTACTGAAACCTTCAGCAAACACTTTCAGGAGAGGGAGGGGTTCAGATGTCTCCACTGTCTGTCTTGTTCTCCTCCCAACAGGGAATACCTTAGTAGGTTGCAGATGCATCTACTTGTTAGCAGTGAACTGGTTTTGGATGAGCTATCACTTTGCAGTTGTGCTACCTGGCACCTGAGGTTTGCAAATTCCGTTACGTTTGAATGTACATCAAAAATCAACTTTCAGAATCAACAATCAAAAAAAGACTTTTTTGTTATTTGAGTGCCTTGTCACACCAGAGGCAAATCCTCCATGAACAAGAACACCACACAGAATAAACTCAGTGAGGGGAAGAGTCTACTCTGGCATTTATACATATTTTACACTTTTTCTTCCCTAAGTGATAGTTCTTTTCTACTCAGAGCAGCAATCCCTGCTCAAAGACTGTACTTTCATGGGAAATGTGTAGGAATGTCCTGTTGCTCCAGTAATGGAACTGCTTCTAATTCTGCATGCTTCAAGTGAAGGATTTAAAAATTGCTCTACAAGTTAGCCTAGATAATTGCAAGGAACAGAGAAACTCTTCCTGACGGTGCTTTAGGACTGAGATCAGTTCCACTCACAGTCTCTAGGGGTGAAGTTCAGAAACCCCCTGAGACACACAACAGCGATGCAATTTCCTCTGGTCCAGGACAGATGAGCACTTGTTATTCAGAAATGATTACGATCACTGCTTATTATAGTCAATTGTGAATAATGCTTCTTATCAGAGCAACCCTGACAAAGTATTTTGACAATTATGTATGTGGAAAGCATTGCAGACTTATGTTGTAATTGGTTTTGTCACAATTTTGACAATGTCATCTTCTAAATATGTAGTATTCTAAACATAACACCAAACATATGATAATGGGTTTCCTTTAATAAGGTTACAGAGATGAAGAAATTTTATGAAAGCAGAGTTGGATTAAATACTTTTGATTAAATAACAAACATTGCCCATGGAATTGAGCCTTTTTCTACATCTAAAAAAGTTTTGATCTTTAGCTTTGTGTTGGTCTTTGGTCAGCAAGCAGGAAAACATTCTTTATTCCTTTTGGGCCTACCCATCAAAAACTTTGCAAATAAATGAGTAGAAGCAAGCCACATCATGTGTTGAGTTAGAATGTGCCATGCCTGTTTTAGGTCTATGCCCTTCCATGTTGCTTTTAACCATTTTTAATCTCGCAGCTTATTGCTAATTAATGCAGTGTGGTATTCTGACACTTTTTTTATTCTTTCATGTTCTGGTAAACTTTCCTTTACTCAACTACTTTTGGTGTAGCTTCTTCTATGATTCCTTAGTGGAAATAGGTTTCTCTGACATTTTGTTTAGGGCACTGACTCTTGGGCACATAGGGCACATAGTTGGAGTACTGGCTCTAAGGAGGAGAATTGATTCTGTAATGAGCTCCAAATTCAGGGAAAGACAGATGAGAAGTGGCAATGTGGAACAAATATTAGGAGGCCTCGGATATTACTCTCATTTATGGCTTTATTGTATTTTGACACCTGGTTTGGACAGAGAATTACAGCGGGGGAGGGGAAATATAAAAATAGAAAATATCTGGAATGTATTTGTTTAGCAAAGCTCTAAAGAATGTGGTCTTAGCAGGGTGAGGATTTTTATTATTCTTCCAGACTTCCCCAAATGCAGATTTGTAACCATTCTTTCTAAAAGCTTAAAGATCAAAACAATAGAACAAAAAGATATTTTGTTTGAAGAAGAAATTAGCCAAGTTCTGTCTGGAATTAAGAGATACTACATTTTAATCAGAGAGCAGCTAGTCATGGAAGCAAATAACATAGGAAGGAGCTGACTTTGTTGTCATTTTAAGACTTTAAACCAAAATATATAATTCCTAAAGGAAAAGCTTTGATTAAACTGTAAAACTAGAGCTTAATGAAGGAATTACCCAGCCTGTGGTTATGGAATATAAATTGAGAGAATGTTATTTAAGGTCTTTGAATTCAGTCGTCTGACCATAATTAAAAAAATTCTAATAACACACTTATGTAACCATATTTTCCAGCCTTAATGGTTTGGTGGCATCATATACAGTAATCTGTGAATTGCCACTGACTGCATTTTTGACCTCCTGTCCTTTTGTGTACATTTCTGATGCTGCTAATTTGGCGTGTTATCGGGGTTGTTATTACTTGTTTGAATTGCTTGCCACGGTGCCTTTAAGCGCTACAGTTTGCATTTGGCAAGGGCCATGCTGGCAGGCTGTGTTGTGAACATGATCTACAGTCATTCTGAAAATTGTCTACTTTCTCCTCTCTTAAGCAAGAAGATGATCCTTCATGTTCTCATCTGAAGCTCAGTAGGGAGTAGTTCTGTCACTTGCCATGACTGGACAATATATTATCTTGTGTTTTGATGAATGGAGGGGTGATTTTCAAGATGAACCCACAGGAAGCAGGGCATGCAGCAATTAATTGGCAGGCTTCCTGCTGATTTAGCAGTCAATGTTTAGAAGATGAGACAGTAGTACCAATTTGAAGTCTAACCAGGTTTTTCACAGATCACCTACTGTGGTGTGTGGATTGCCTGCCAAGCCCAGCGCAGGCAGATACCTCTGGTGGGGGGTTGATCTGGCTGAGTGTTCGGTGTCTATGGTTCAGAATTCCCTTTGCCACAGTGATTTGTTGTTCCTTGCATCTGTGTGGGAATTTCCCAGGAAATACTACCAAAACTGGTGAAACTAACAGAACTATTAATAGCAGCAGTTCTACAGCTTTCAATAGTGGTCACAGAACTTGTCTTTAATGTGACCATAGGGAAGAGATAATTTTAAAGTTTTATATATATTATAGCTCTCCATCAGGAACTTCCCTCCATGGTCATTTTTTATCTTTGGCCTTCTCTTAGCTTATTGGCTTACAACAGTGGAGTTTGCACATGTAGTCAAGAGTGAAGACATGGTAAATTCTAAGAGATGGTTGCTGTGGTAGAGCTGGCCAGCAGTTATGTGGCAGCTACAAATGGCAGGGAGTTTCTGTTGCTCTGTGCCACTAGGCTAACTTCATTGCTTTGATCCTGACTTGTGAGTAAGGAGAGAGCTTCTTCTCATGTCCACATTGACTAATCTTACCACACTAGAACAGACATAATTAGAAATATTTTCTGTAGGGATTGTTTGTCTAAACTGCAAACTCCTCAACTTGAACAAACACCTTCTTTTATTTTTTGTATATTACTTTAACATCCCAGCCACTCTTATGTGCATCCCTACTTACACCTTGGACTAGAGCTCCTCTCAGTTTTAGCTGTTCAAATTTGATACAGAATCTATCACTTCCATCTACTAATACAGAGATGCAGAGAGCATCAAATATGTTCTTTAATCTGCCTGTTACCTAGACTTGTGTTAGCTGTGGTGCTGCATGGGGGAGGGAGGGAGATGGGACGGGCAGTGGAGGAGTGAGAGAAAATAGGTGAAGCAGTAATGTTTGACCTTTGTCATAGTAATTTTCCTTTTAATTGAAGAGTTCATTTACCAAACTTCCTTTCCTCTTTGTGGCTGTGTAAAACCCCCACTCTGTGCCCCCAGTGGTAACACTCATGCTTCAACTGCATCTGTGACATCAAGAGGCACATATGCTGCTCCAACAGCAGGGAATCTTCCTACTGTGTAAAGAATACCTTAGTTGGAGCAGCATCACTTGGAAGTGTCAGCAGTGATGAAACCAGTAACATGGTTTTCAAAGTGCTGGAGTCAGGGAGATATTTTACTTTTCACCCCCTTCACATTTTGTTGCAGTGTAAGGAGGTGTAAGCCCCACCATCACCCACTCAGTTATTTACATGCCTATATTATGTGATGTATTGTGTGTGGCAACCTGCTGTACCTGGTCACTGAACTCCTTTTCACTTTGCTTTGAAGCGAAGAGCATCCAGTCCCTGAAGGAAACGCACCTCTTTGGGAACTGGGCTTTGCGCCTTATAGGGGTTGAGCAGTGTGCATGCAGTGTAGATGTACAGCATCAGGAAGTGGAAATGGTCTCCACTCTGATCTGCAGGGACCTGTGTGGCCTATGAATCACAGGAAAGTATCAAGTAAGACCCATCAGTTGTGGATGAGGCTGAGTGTTCTGACTGTTGTTATGATAACCTTAGGCTGCTGGACAAGTGAAACTGTGCTTATTATTTGTTTCCCTGTAGTTTTGCTAGTGGGTCTAGTCTAAGTAATTTTTTCTCTCTCTTTCGGTTTCTGGGCTGCTAAAATCTGTTTATTCTACTGGACAGAGGTTGCAGGGGGGTGTTAAAAGCTTGTAATGCATTTTTAGATTATTGGCTGAAAGATGCAAAGGCAATGGAAAATACTTTGGCATTTGTTTCACTGTGAGAGCAGAAGAGGGAGGTGAACATATCTGTATGTATATCTGAGTATATGTGTGTCTAGACTGAATCAAGCACGTGCTCCATCTGCCCCAGGTTATCATCTTCAGCACTGGCCACCACAAATTGCCCAAGAGATGAAAGAAACCTTAGGAAAAATGAGTTGTTCTGCGTGGAGAGATTTGCATGTTCTTAGACTGAAGCTAATGTTCATCTTGGAGGATCTAGATCTCTTACAGTGTTTCAGTTTTAAATCCTTGAGATAGCAACCGTGATATAGATCCTCATTCTGCAGTAAGTCTTATGTCATTCTTTTCACTGTGCTAAGACCTTGTCCTCTGTGGCACTGGTAGCAACACGTCTATGGGGAATCCAGCAGTAGGTAGACAGGAGCTGTGGACTTATGAGGAGGGCTGTGGGACTTTGACCTGCCTTGTCTAAGTGTGTCTAAGTGTTGTTATTTAGCTTAGAAATCTTATTGCCTTGGAGAGGACACTTGGTGCTTTTTATAGGTATTGCTCATGTCTTGCCTGAATTTCTTAGACTACAGTTAATGAAGTAGATATAACCCCCAAACAAAAAAAAAAAAACAAAAAACCCAACCCTGAGTACCTATGATCAAGATGAAGGACTCTGGGAAGTGCTGTGTTGTCTTCTGAAGGTTGTGTCTAGCTCACTGCTCCACAGTGAGAACTTCCGTGAGCAGCTGCACAGTCTTAAGTGATTTAAGTGGAAATAAATGACCTGAAAGTTGAGCTCAAGTCTCACAGGCAGAGGGCTTTTTGTCCTTACTAGACATTCAAGCTGAAATGACAGCTTC
>JAAGNO010006644.1:91987-108696 GCA_033439905.1 Ceryle rudis | reverse complement strand
ATCTGGACTTTGAGCCATTGACCACTACCCTCTGGATGCAGCCATCCAGCCAATTCCTTATCCACTGAATGGTCCACTCATCAAATCCATATCTCTCTAATTTGGTGGGTAGGGTGTTGTGGGGGACTGTGTAAAGGCCTTGGAGAAGTCCAGATAGATCACATCCATAGGTCATCCCTTGTCCACCGATGCAGTCACTCTGTCATAGAAAGCCACTAGGTTAGTCAGGCAGGATTTCCCCTTAGTGAAGACATGCTGGCTGTCCTTGATCACCTCCCTGTCCTCCATGTGGCTTACCAGACCTTCTAGGAGAATCTAAGAAGTTCTTTCTCTACTCCCAACAACAGGCACATAATTCAGCCATCTCCAGGAAAGCAGGACTCCATTATATGTAACATCTTCTTAGGAAGACAAAAGACATAATTATCAATGTCCTTCCTTCCTCCTTCCTTGAGCTTTTATTGCTGAGCACAACATGAAATGGTATGGGATATCCCTTTGGTCAGTTCATGTCAGCTGTCCCAGCTATGTCCCCTCCCAGATCCCTGTAGGCTTGATCCAGCCTACTCATAGGGAGAGGCAGAGTGAAAAGCAAAATGAGCCTTGATGCTGTGTAAGCACTGTGTGTTATCAACACAGTTTTGGTCACAAATTTAAAATATAGCTCTGTGCCACCTACCTTGAAGAAAATTAACTCTGTTCCAGCCCAAACAAGTGATTTTTTTTTTTTTTATTGTTTTTGTACCCCTTTTGCAGAGTTTCTTTGCATGATGATAAAGTTGCCCAAATAATGTGCCTAAAAGCAAATGCTTTGCTGTAATATCCATGCAAATCCTCCCAGCAAAAATATACATACATGTGAATATATATGTACTCTTAATCTGAGCTAGTCATTTTAGGCTTGCTGTATGAAAAAATATGGACACTTGCATGGTGTAATACTCATCACACAAAAGCTGAAATTTTTGAAATTACTTATGTGAATCTCAGTCTAGATATGCTGATTTCTTATGATTGGTTGTGAAGAAAACACAGATTTAGATTTTGAGTTCAATGTCAGGTGTCTTATCTGAAGTGAGAGAAGAATAACCAGTGCCTTTACTAAGATTGTTACAGGATTGTTTCATTGTTTCTTCTTGTTCTTTGTCAGAATCTACTTTTTGCCTTTTGTTTTATTAGATGTCAGCTCTTTGTTAATGAGTCTTAAAACTGAAGTAGTCAATAAAGTTTCAAGATGCTCGTTGTTAACATAGGGAGTTAGAATCTGGAGGATCCCTACATTATCTTCTTACAAATTCTTAATATAGAAGAGTGAAGGGGCCTGACATTTCATTATTCTATGTAAAGCATCCAGCACAATGGAGCATTCACACATGATGAAAGCCTCTGGCTTTTATCACAAGAGAAGTAATAAATCATCTCTGAATCTTGATCAAATTACATCTTTGCTTTTTGCCTATTTAAATGTTACTTGCAGATTAAATTGGATCATGTTTTGGTTTTTTTTTTTTTTTCTTTCTTTTTCTTCTTTCTCTTAATTTTTTTGTAATATTAGTTTAAAGCAATAACAAACTGTTGAATAATATGTGGCACTTGCATTTACATCACAAACTATGAAATTTACCTCTATCCCTTCAGAGGGAGTGAGGATTTGGAAAGTTTAGCGGAGAAGTGTTAAATAAATTAATGTTACATAATTGGAGTTCCCAACTGAGGTAAATGTTCTTTTCAGTGTAAAAGAAAATCAGATACATTTGTTTCCATATCCACAAAAATGATTGTTTAAATGTTGAAAAGACTTTCTCAAACATGTAAGATCACATTATTAAAGGTATGTTTTTATAGGGAGATTGTTATGGCAATACATAACAAAGTATGACAAGATAATATTGATTACAGTCAATAATTATGGGTTTAAAAAGATTCTAAAAGTGAGATGCTTGATTTCAAAAGGCAAAATCTGATAATTGAATTGTTCAGATAGTCTAAGAAACAGTTTGGTTGTGGAGAAGTTAGATGTGGACAGACTGTAGGATTTCTTCATGGTGAAGGTTCTCAACTCATTGCCCAAAGCATGGAAGCAGCACGGTCATAATGGCACAATTAGGCAATTAGGTCTGCTAAAATATGAGCTATAACGTGTTACCATGGACAGAGCAAATTGCTTTGGGTGGAAGCAGGTCCAATAATGTGATTTTTTAATACATTTTTCCTCTCTATATCCGTCCCACCCACCAGCTGTGATAAAGCTTGTTAGCACTTCATCATTCTCAGGCCCTCTTTCAAATTTGTCTGAGACAAATTAGGGTGTATATATGAGGAGGCCTTTTGAAGGGACAGACAACATGCTTATATATCCTGACTCTAAAAATCTAAAGCCTATTAATTCTATTCAGATGAGTATACAGGAAGAATTTTAGGAAAAAATCATATGAGACTAATTTAATAGATATGTTTGATAAGTTTATATATTTTTCTAGGCCCAGGAAATACATGTAATATATCTACACTTTTAAAAATTATATGATGTAGTGACCTACAGGAAATGACTTTAGCTAAAAGATATGTAGAATACAAGGTTGCTAACTAGAATCAAATCAAAGAGTTAACCCAAATAAAAGAGACTAAAGGACTGATAAGGAAGGACTTAGCAAGTGATAATATAAGAACTGTTAATATTAAACTCAATTACTGTGAAAAATATTCAGACAAATAGGAGCAAGATGTTTCAATAAGAAATGCCAAAGGGAAGACATTTGGCTGCATGTGTGTTCAGGCAGAAGACAGTATGTAATAGACCCATATGTCGTGGTAAGGGAAGGAAAATCAAATGGGGTGGAGGTTAAAGAGGAATTCTTAAGAATATGGGACTGTGGGATTTGCACTGATGACTTTAGCATAAAATTTGCAAACACATCTATCCTTTCAAAGAACAAGGAAGGATAACTAGAAACCTCTATGAAGGTACTTTTTTCTTTTTCTCCCGTGGTTACTTTTTTCCTACCTATAAACATTTTTGAATTGTTTTAGAACACGTAGTTGACAATGTAGTTAATCCTGACATTTTCAGTAACCTCATATGTTAGTTTTAGATAAAATTCCTAGATGGAACATCAAGGAATACTGAACGGTGAGAGTAGCTTTACTCAAAACTTTCATTCCACGTTTTATTGGAAAAAAAAATCAATACAGACTGTTTGCACAGATAAATATAATTAAGAATAGTTCTGCTGCTCTATTCTGGGAGATAGTCAAAGTCTTAAGGGAGCTATTATCTCATGCCTCTGGAAAACAAAAAGTCAGGAGTCTGTTAGAACTTGAGGATAAAAGAACCTGAGTCTTGTCTCTAAAATAACTTTGCAGTTTTTACTGTCAATCTCACATTTTGCTCTGATTGACAATAAGCAAAGAAAAAAAACCAAACCAAAACAGTATTGTTATAGGAATAATTTATTTCTTTTAACAAATTACTGAACCAGCAGTGTAAGCTACACTAGCTAGAAGCAAAAATCCCATCCTCATCAATATGTGCAGTTAAGAAAGATTGAGATGACAGAAAATCACCGTTTTGTTTGAATCATGTGTAAAAAAGTCTGCATAGCTCTGTAATTCTGTAAAGAAATAATTTTAAATTCTGTCTTTGTGAATGGATGCTTGGATTAACATAGGAAACCTATCTGGTTAAAGGAAAGAATTTAGTTTGCTAATCCAGACTTAAAAAATATAAATATATATATATCCTGCTTTGGAACTCAACTACTGGTGATTGATATGTTTTATAACTTTGTTCTGACTTTTTTTCTTGAACTCCTCTTGGATATTTACTAAATGGTTTCACTACAAGTGGTGATATCCTGAGATTTGAGTACTTTCAAAAGTGAAGCCATAAAGATCCTAATTTTCTCTTGTAAATACAGCAAATATGGCTGAAAATTTGGGTTTCGCACTCCTTTTGCTTAAATGAAATAATAATAAAAAAAGTTAGGTTAACCATCAGATATCCCAATACTACTGTAACTTACTAATTAGTATAAGAAAGCTTGTTTTGTCTTAATTAAAACTGGAAAATGTAAAATTGAGGTTTGATGACTTCTCTCTAAATAAAACACTTTTGATATAGTTGAGTGGAATCCGTTTGTGCAGAAGTGTATTTGACATAGGCATTCAATTCCTTCCTGGTATTCAGTTTTGGTATCATTCTCAAGAAATTGTTGCAACAGATTGTCCTCTGGTAATTTTATATTTTAAAAAGTGAGCCAAGACAAAGAGAATGATTTATCTTACTAATTTCCACTGGTATCCAGTGTTTACCTGAACAAGAGTTTCACTTTCCAGATCCCTTTAGCAACCTTCTAAAGAAATTTTTCACTGCTTTTTTAACTAATAGGGCATCAGTGCCTGTATTTTTCTATATAAGTTTGGTTTTAGAGTTCTAAGAAATCTTGACCTGTGTGTATATCTTAATATCTTAAGTATATTTTCAAATTTTCATTTCTCCAGTTTCTATCCACATCTTAACAACATGTAGCAGTACCTGAAGATATACACCTTTCAATTTTCTATGAATTTCTAGAAAGACCATCACAATTGAAAGGCACACCTTTCAAATTATTTGGTGCAACATCTATTGATGTATGTGTCTGTCTAATAAATAAGAAAAACTTTAAATGGAGAAGTCTTTCAGTTTTCACCATGGTTGGGTTTGTAACTTTAGGGATGAGATATAACTCTTGGTATGGACACTCCACTTTAGCCAATCTGGTCATCTGGTTAACCATTCAGCTGTCTATAGGTACTTTAAATTGACCTGAATAGCTATCTGAAGTCCATTCACTGTATTGACTATATCCCTATGGTGTCATTCAATTTGCTTTAACACAGTTGTATCATGACAACTTAGAAATACTAAGTTATCCTGCTTATCTTCCATTTGCCAGTATAGAATTATTTTGGCCTCATGCTGGACTTATGTGTGTATTAATTCCTTGGACCCAGTTTGGTATCTAGACACCTACATACTTTAATCATATTGTCACATAAAAATACTTTAATGGTCAAAGCATGGTGAGATAAGTCTACTTCATCCAGTGTGCAGCTTGTCATAGTGCCTTTAATAACAGTTGTGTAGACAGGGTATTTAAATATGACTATTGACTACCTAGAAGTTTTGTCTTAGGATGTCTTGAGACAAAGTCAGTGTTTTGTATTTAATCATTCCTTGAAGGATATTTTTCTATTAGTTTATCTGTTTTTTTCTTTTATTCCATATAATCTTTTAATAACCACAAGGTGCTGGTGTAAAGAATTCCACTGCTTAAAAAAAATACATGTTGTTTGAAGAAAAACAACAGTGCTTCAACTTACCATTTCCTTGTTCTATGTAATACCCCTGTTTCTTGTATTGTAAAAGCCAATGCACAATCATTACACAGTTACTGTATTTCCATGCCACTGGTGGCTTTCGAGGCCTAAGGTATGTCTTCTTTGAACTCTTGATATATAAATTTTTCTTTATGTTTATCACCATTTTTATGATACTAAATCTGATTATTTCGGAACTTGAAGATCAAGATCTTTCTCATTTTTCTAATTTACCCATGTAACTAATTTTTACTGCATCTGTTTTCCTCTTGTGTGTTGAGTAAAAACTGTGATAGCTTTGGAGATACTGAACAAAGAGATAATTTATAGTCAATGGTAATAAAAAGTATAAAACCATATTGATCAAGCTCTCTATAACAACTTGTTTCAGGATCTAGACAGATATATTTGAAATGCAGAGAGAAAAAGTGTATAATTTGGTCATTCAAAATCACCCACTTCTAGTACCACACAGCAAAATGGCTTTCCAAGACATTAGAACTATAATAAAGGATTTGAAGCAGACCACCACTTTTATCTTGAAATTGTCCTCCCCTTTCTTAGTAGGAGGGGGAAAAAGCAAAAACTGTGTTCTTTATATGTGGGTAGAGTCATGTCTCAGTAATTTGTGGCATGGGATATTTTCAAGAAAGGAAAGATGTTGTTAATACAAAGGTTATTTAAGTTTATCTGTAGCAACATATTCCGTGCATCAATTTTGGAGTTAGTAAATCCTGTAAATTGTAGTTGACATGGCCTGATACAGGCAGTGTGGACTCTCTGTAAACTTTTCTCCAGCCTATGATCTTAGGGAGGAAATAAGGTCTAGATTATTGTGGAGACTGCTAATGCACTTATGAAAAATCAAGAATTGACTGCCTTTATGTGCAGTAAATATCTTTATGATGATGGCTGGAATAGAGTGAGTGGTGGGAGGGATGGGATTTGCTGCAATTTCACATTATGTTCCAAATATTTTCCTATAATGATGTGTTATATCCTGTTATTGTTTTATATGCTGCTTAAACATTTTGTTATATCCTGTAACAAACATGGTATTTGTGAAGCAGCAAAATATTGTTTGGGCTTTTTTTACATCCTTAAAAGTCTTCAGATGAACATAATCTTGAAGTGTTTCTTTTCTGCTGAGGACTCAGGTGTATTTCCTTGTGGCTGCTGCATCCCCACAAAAGAGGGAGCATTGCTACTATACTTTGACAACGCTGATGACCCTATAGAGCTTTTAAAGTATACATGATTAAAGCAATAAAAATTTATTACAACATTTAAAGCAAAAATGTTGGCTCAGGTGCAGTTTCCAGATCAGTGAATACTTAAACTGCTGAAACATGTGAATGTGTAACCGTAGGGACAGTCACTCACTCTGTACTGCCACTTTCTTGGACTCTCTCTCCAAGCACTTATGTCATTGCTCCTACTTGATTTCTGTCAGAAAAGCCTTTGCTGGAGTGAAAGCAAGTTTGGAGGAGGAGAAAGTACAAAAAAAGCAAGGACTTTCAGAGTTGTTATTGAATGGCTGTCCTCTTTGGCACAATTTGGTGGATAGATAACCAGGGGAGGTTGGTTCTGGGGTATTCTGTATGAATATGAAGCACAAATAGAATAATTCTTACCATGTTAGACTTCTCTGTCTCTCACTTTGGTTTGTGCTTTCCACACAAACAGATATTGTTGACAGAGAAGCCAACAATGCACTCGTCCTGACCCACCACCTGGTCAGTCAGAGCTGCTTCCAAATTAAGTCTCTGCCCCTAGATTCCTCTGTTGGAAGAAGCCAGCCCTGTAGCCTCCTTCTCCCTTTTCTTGTACTCCTTTCAGGTTTCTTTCAGCCTCAGACTTGATCAGAAATAATCCCTCCTATCTATTCTTCCCTGTGCACCTTTTTTATCCGTTCAACTTTACTAAAACCAGAGCATGGCACCAATCTTTTTCTCATTTCTATCAGTAAATGGAATATATAGAGATTGCTATAAATAATTAAAGGGTGATAATTAACAGAGCATAAACATATGAATATTTCAGGATTTTGACAATAGCTAACAAATACAGGAGCATTCAGTGTGGAGAACTGTTTGCATGTGCCCTTTATGACCACTGCTGCATATAAAGCATGATTTTTTTCAGATTTGGTCAACTTTTTTCAAGATTTTTCTAAGATCAGTGAAGGCCATGAAAAATCAAACCATTGTGCTGAAATACAAGCGTATGAGAGAGCCCCATTCAATGTTCAGATGAAATATTTTCAGGATAGGTGCCCTACACACAAACAGATAAATCAGAAGTTCTTAAAGACAGTTGATTCATATTCTTAATCTATGGTTAAAAAAGCATCTGTTTTCTCTATTTGCTCATGGGTGGAATTTAATTTAGGTGTGATCATATATACTGACCGCACATACTTCTGCTATGACAATGGCTTTTCCCTGCATTATGTATATCAAGTACCTTTTGGACAGTCAGCTGCAAGAATCACTTGCAAGAACCAATTCTTCTGCCTAACCCAGAAGAGTTCACAAGGCCACATGCAAAACTTCCTCCTTATTTTTAACATTTGAAGTGAATTGTCTCAGTCTTAGGAGAATGGCTGTTACTGGACCAGGACACTGCACTGCTTTCCAATCATATCTCTTTTATTGCTTGCAACATATTCCTTCAACTTTCCACATGTAGAAGGCTAAACATAGGGAGAGCTCTATCCCTAACTGCATATGTGATACTCGTTTGTGTGTCTGTCTGCACAGCAGGAAACAGAGAAGAAACAACTCAGAACAGAAACTCTGAATGAGTCAAGCCTCATGTTCTAAAACATCTTCACATGGCTTTTAGAATTGCTTTTAGTGTTTCCTATGGCCTGGCAGACACACAATCACAATGCGTCTTTGCAAAAGCAAACGCAGAAATTTCTAAAGACTGAATGGAACAAAATAGATAAAGGAAACATAAATATAAAGAAAATCTCTTATCCTATTTTTCAATTCAGGTGGCTGAATCTGGCATTTATGAGATTCCATAAAGATGGTACTGAGTGCATGGTTGGTCCTGGAGTACTCATTGACAGAGCACTTGATTTTGTTAAAGAGCTTATTGATTGAATAAATTGCCTTGTGTAGAGTTACTAAAGTAGGCTAGGAATGACAGTGGAGGGAGGAGACATGGCTGACAATGAAGTGAGGAAGTGGCACACCAGTTTGGCAAGCAAAGGGTATAGATGATTTGGACAGGAGAAATATTGAAAAAAAAAAAAACCCCAGAGTTGAAGACATCCCTTCTCAATTGTAAATACACAAAGAAAGCAGTATCTACAGGATTATGGGGTAAACTCTCAAGGATCATCTCCTCCAAGCTCAAGAATGAAGCATGCTGGCATGCAGGAAGGTAAGCAAAGGTGGCAGGAGTACTTACACTTGGTGGGGAGTAAGGAAGATGGACCCTGACTGTTCTCAGTGGTGATCAATGAAAGGACAATAGGCAATGGGCAGAAACTGAAATATAATAAGTTCTACTTAAAAACAAGATATTTTTTTTTACTGTATGAACCTGGAACAGGTTGCCTAGAGAGGTATCAGAACCTTCATCCTTGAGGTGTTCAAAGCCCAAATGGACGTGGCCCTAAGCAATCTGCTCTTTCTGACACTGCTTTAAGCAGGGGGCTGAACTAAATTATCTCAGGAGGTCCCTTCCCACCTCCACCATTCTTTAATTCTGTGATCTTATTCCTGCTCAGCCAGGCACTCTGCCCGGCTGCATCTGCTCTCTTACAGTTAATAGAGCTTCCAACTGTTTCATCTAAACTCCACAGTTCCAGCAACAGCACCTGTTCTTTGGTTATTTCTCATGTTTAACAGCAGTTCTTGTAGCATATGGGATTACTTAAGGACACTGCTGCTCAAAGAAGAGTTCTTAGTTCTTACCTTCCCCAATGACCTTTATACCCCAGAACTGCAAGCCCCCTTTAGGTTAGAGAGAACATTTACTGAGGCACATTTAGACATAATTAATTGTTCCCAATTTTAATATATATAAAAGCTATTCAATTTCTTCAATTTTTAATGACTTGCTCCTTTTGAAAAGTGATGCCACAAATATTATCAAATTATTTTTTTAAACTGAACAGATTTTGCAGCTGGTTTCTTTCCCTCATTTACTGTGTCACCAATAAAGAAAATCCTGGCTTTTTCTTCCCATTCCTTCCTGATGCTCTTCGCTCTTATGACACAACCACAGTTCTTGCACCTATACATGTTCCTGGGACTAGTTTTTCAAGTTGCTTACACAGTCTCACTCATATGAGTTCAATATGTCTTTGACTCCTAAATATTATATAAACACTGCTTCCAAAAATGTTACTGTTTCAGAAGAGAAAGGAATTTTTAAAGTAGGAGCATAGAGTCAGAATGTTTTTTCTTCTTAAACTGTTTCACTGCTCTCTGTGGAAGGGGTTGGTGGGTTGTACAATGTAAAAACTTACAGTGCTTTTTTTGGATCCCAGTGTGAGAGACTGCGCTAAGAGGGGGATCTTGATAGGATAGATCATGTGTACTGCAATCAGAGGAGCTTAATTAGTTCTGCCTAGGGGTTACACTGTTTTACAGCAGAAGTAAGGCAAGACCTAGACACTGAGCATACAAAGATGGTTAAAACACTTCCCTGTGTGCTTCAAGCAGCTTGAAACCAGCACACTGGTTTCACACTATGCTTTATGAGATCCCATTGTGCTACTCATGAAGGAGTCCTGCTCACTCCTGCTTTTTCCATCTCTTCCCCTCCTTCCCAGACAGGATTATGGTCCTGCTGCTATCCTGCATCACTTTGGAGGTTATGCAACCATGGGTGAGGCAAACAGCTCATTGATCTAATGGAAAATAATCTCTCTGCTGTTCACAACACCCTGCACTCACCATGCAGCCAAACCAGTGCCAGCCAAGGGAGAAGTCAGGACTGTGTGACTAAGGTGAGTGTCAGGAAGCAGAAAGACATTTTTGGCATCTATTTAAGAATAGCAAGCCAAGAACTAGATCTTTCCCTATGTCCTGAGAGCCTACATGACTGAAGATCTGCTCTAATCTCAGCAAAGGTAAGGGAAGTTCTATTGGTAAGTTTAGAGAGAACAGAAATGGTACAGTACAACAAGAAATTTTCTGTGACAAGAGGACTTTCGCTGTTTGTACAGCACCAAGCATTCCAGTATTCCCATGTGGGAAATGACTCAGGTATCAGGGCCATCAGGGGTAGATGTGGGAGAGATGTGTGAGCTGTGCAACACAAGCCAAAAATCTTGCTGCAGTTGCACTCTTTATATTCATGGTGTTCACTGCTTCACAGGTTTTGTTGACTTGACCTGTCAGTCTGTGATAGATGCTTTTGACCAGTCCCCACAGGATAATATTGTTCACAAATGATGTGTCATTTACACTGTGTTGAAGCAATCTAAATTTTCTCTGCCCAGTAAATCAGTCTGTTTTCTGATGCAGTGAGAGATGATTACCCTCTCCACTGTGTTTCTTGAATGCATGTGGGCTCTAGATGTAAAAAACAGTATGTTCTATCTACACATTGCTATGATCTTTGATTTCCCTTTTTTTCTTAAGAGAATCACAGCGTGCGGTCTGAAGACCAGTGACTACTGCTATTCTCTCTATGGTGATGGCAGCTGTGGGAGACACAAGGGGAGGATAGGATTGCATCAGCCTGTTCACTAAGGACTCTGAAAAAAAATACACCTCTCATGCTGTCAGTCTTTAAGTAGCAGATAAATAAATATCATGGCCCCTGCCTGATTTGGTCTTCAGCATATGTTTAGGAACAGTTTTTGATCTCAATGAAGTGAGAAGGAGTAATTCTAGCATTGATGAAAAATACTAATTGGAATCTCCTTGTCCTTCTTTTCTTCTTCCCGCTTCCCCTCTCCTCCAGTTGTGGTCAAGGATATTAATCTTTGTGGAAGATTACTGAGAGGAACCAAGGTTTTATTTACTAGACACTGAACTGGGACACATGCAATTTAGAATTAGTTTACAATTCAATGAAAGACACCCTGAATTTTATGTACCTGGAGTTTTTATTTATAACTAGGAAATAGGATAATAAGCCTTATGTCTGTTTGGATTTTTTTTTTGTTTGGTTTGGTTTGGTTTGGGGTTTTTTTTATGAAAAGCAATTTGTAAGCCAAGCTTTGAGACTTTTTTTTTTTTTTCCAGTCCTTGCATTTCACAGGGCTTAGTTTTTCTTTGCTGTTCACTGTTGGTTTTCCCACTGAAGAATTTCTGTAATGGTAGCAGCTTTCCTCCCTATCTCCTATCTCATGGTTAGACAGCAGTTTCTTCAGCATGCTGAGCAGGAAACATTGTTCCTTCAGTACATCGTTTCTATCCAGCAAGGCAACTGAATGCACATCTATCATCTCAAGGTAAGATAGGAACCATTGATTCCTGGTCCCTGGCAAGGATTGCTTTGTGCCATGAAATCTGAAGATGAGTCTCCCTTCGTAACATTTAACCTAGCAAAGGATGTGTGATGGACATACATGGAAGATGGAAACACCAACTGGGGACAATATATGTTAAGTGGTGCTAGACAAGTCCTAAAACCTAGCATAGCTGGAAGAACAGATTTTGCTGCTTTGTTATATGTCCTTTATTTTTCAAATATCTTTCACACTTTATTTACAAAATATTCTCGTATCAAGCATCACTTGACTAGTGTTCTTCAGGATTTCTTTTCCTTTTTTATTTAATTTCTCCTGAAATACTGTCACCATCTCCCCCTTACCTTTTGGGACATCTTAACAGGCTGATATCAAATGTTGGTCAAATCCCATCTTAGGTTACAGTACGGAAAATATTTCTGATAAAAATGGAACTTGTCATATCTCATACAATTAAGCAAGCAAGAAAATCTTCAGGACTGAGGACAAACTTTATAAGCAGATCCCAAGTCTCCAATGCAAAACCCACTACACATTGTTTTGGCAATAGTAATGATTTCACAGCGGATGTGAAATTGAGATGTCTGGGAGGAATAAATAACCAGACACAAGGAACCCTTGCTTCAGAACAAGGACTTCTTGTAATAGACAGAAAGGGGTGAAACAATTTGGACATGGCTTTCTTACAGAAAAATTATAATTTAAAATTGACTGTTAGAAATGTTTACTTTTCAAATAAAAATTGATTTCTAGGAGGCCAGAATGTTAAGTTCGAGTCTGGAGTGGGGACTATTTTGAAAACCAAAGAAGGATGTGGAGAAAATTATTTTCTGAAGAAAACAAATAGCCTTCTGTTAAAATAAAAGTGGGTTTAATGGGAAAAGTCAATCATCTCTAATTAGAAACTATTGAAGTTAACAGTTACTTCAGTTCAGTGTTGTTATATATGTTGCTGATGGGGATAAGGCTATTATTTAGCATTCTCAACTGCATTTTAAGGGCTTCATATTGATAGCCTGTGCTGTTGAGAAGCATTGTTACAGTACTGAAGCTTACTTAAGGCTTTTGTGCTGTTCTTTTGTCCTCATGTGCCATTGCTGGTAGCTGTTTCAGCTTTGACTGTGTTTCAGATCCATTGCTGAACAAAGATATTGAAGACAGGCAAGGAACAGTAATTGCTGTTGCTGAGACTGTGCTGCGATATATAAAGCTGTAGAGTCCTACACAATATACTTGAGTGTGATGAAAGGCAGATAAGCAGAGAGAGTTAATTAAGCATCTTTTTCTCTCAATTGGGATCAAAAATTACTATTACGAGAAATGCCTTAAAATCACAGAATCACAGAATTTCAGAAGCTGGAATAGTCCTCTAAGATCATTAAGTTCAGCCTATGACCCAACACCATGACATTAGCTAGACCACGTCACTAAGCGCCACATCCAATCTTTCCTTAAACACCTCCAGGGATGGCAACTTCCTTTCAGGTAGTTGTAGAGAGTGATAAGGTCCCTCGAGTCTCCTCTTCACCAGGCTAAAGAACCCCAGCTCCCTCAGCATCTCCTTGTAAGACTTTCCCTCCAATCCCTTCACCAGCCTCATTGCTCTCCTCTGGACCCGCTCCAGCACCTCAATATCCTTCTTGAAGTGAAGGGCCCAGAACTGCACTCAGTACTCAAGGAGAGACCTCACCAGTGCTGAGTACCGGGGGAGAATCACATCCCTAGACCTGATGACCACACCATTCCCGATACAAGCCAAGATGCCATTGGTCTTCTGTGCCACCTGGGCACACTGATGACTCATGTTCAACCAGTACTCCCAAGTCCCTCTCTGTCAGGCCGCTCTCCAGCCACTCATCCCCCAGTCTGCATGGGGTTACTGTGGCCAAAGTGTAGGACCCTGCTCTTGGCCTTGTTGAAGCTCATATTATTGATCTCTGCCCATGGACTCAGCCTGTCCAGGTCCCTCTGCAGCATCTCCCGACCCTCCAGCAGATCAACACTCCCCCCTAGCTTAGTGTCATCCACGAATTTGCTAACAGTACACTCGATCCCCTCATCCAGGTCATCAATAGAGATGTTGAATAGAACTGAGCCCAGTACTGATCCCTGGGGGACACCACTGAACACTGGACACCAACTGGATGTGGCACCATTTACAACCACTCTCTGTGGCCGGTCGTCCAGACAGTTTTTAACCCAGCGAAGGGTGTACCTGTCCAAGCCATGGGCTGCCAGCTTGTCCAGGAAGATGCTGTGGGAAACTGTGTCAAAAGCTTTACTTTAAAGTCTAGGTAGATCACATCCACAGCCTTCCCCTCATCTACCAGACTGGTCACCCAGTCATAGAATGAAGTCAAATTGGTTAGGTAGGACCTTCCTTTCCTAAACCCATGTTGACTGGGCCTGAGCCCCTGGTTGTTTTGTACATGCCAATTGATGGCACTCAGTATGATCTGCTCCATAACCTTGCCAGCCACCGAGGTCAGGCTGATAGGCCTGTAATTTTCTGGATCATCCTTCAATGCCTTCTTGTGGATGGGCATCACATTGGCCAACCTCCAGTCATCTGGGACCTCCCCAGTTAGCCAGGAACAGTGATAAATGATGGAAAGCAGCTTAGCCAGCTCTTGTGCCAGCTCCCTAAGTACCATAGGATGAATCCCTTCTGGACCCATAGACTTGTTATGTTCTAAGTGGCACAGGAGGGATATTCTGCTCCCCATCCCCGCCTACCAACTTGAGATCCCAGTTGCCCTGAGGATAGTCAGTCTTTTGGTTAAAGACTGAGGCAAAGAAGTTGTTGAGCACCTCATCCTTTTCCTTGTCTTTCATTACTATGTTCCCCCTTCATCCAGTAAGGAAGGGAGATTTTCCCTGGCCCTCCTTTTGTTATTAATGTATTTATAAAAACACTTTTTATTATCCTTGACAGAATTGGCCAACCTAAGTTCCAGCCGAGCCTTTGCATCTCTAATTCTCTTTCTACACGATCTTGCAATGTCCTTAAACACTTCCTGGTTCAACTGCCCCTTCTTCCAAAGTTGTTATACTCTTTTTCTGAGTTCCTGCAAAAGCTCCCTGCTCAACCAGGCTGGTTTTCTACTCTGCCGACTCATTTTTCAGCATGTAGAGACAGCCTGCTCCTGCGCCTTCATAATTTCATTCTTAAAGTAAGCCCAGCCTTCTTGGGCCCCTTTGCTTTTGAGGGCTGCTTCCCAAGGGACTCTCCAAACCAGCGTCCTTAGTAGACCAAAGTCAGCCCTCCAGAAGTCCAAGGTAGAGGTTTTACTGACAGCCCTCCTGACTTCCCCACATATTGAAAATTCTATCACATCATGTTCACTGCGCCCCAGATGACTTCCAACCACCACATCTTCCACCAGCCCTTCCCTGTTCATAAAGAGTAAGTCTCACGGTTGCACTACCCCTGGTAGGCTCGCTTACCAGCTGCAACAGGAAGTTGTCATCCACACATTCCAGAAACCTCCTGGACTGCCCCCTTTCTGCTGTGTTATACTTCCAGCGGACATCTGATAGGTTGAAGTCTCCCACCAGAACAAGCGGTAGTGAATGCAAGACATCTCCAAGTTGTTGAAAGAATATCTCATCAGTGTCTTTATCCCGGTCAGGTGGCCTGTAGCAGACTCCCACCAGGATATCTCAGGTGGTCTGTAGCAGACTCCCACCAGGATATCAGTCTCATTGGCCTTCCCCTTCATCCTTATCCATACACTTTCCACCTTGGTGTGTCTAACATTGAATTCAAGACAGTCAAAACACTCCTTAAAATATAATGCTACCCCTTCACCTCTCTTTCTTTGTCTATCCCTTCTAAAGAGCCAGTAGCCATCCATTGCGGCACCCCAACCACATGAGTCATCCCACCATGTTTCCATGATGGTAATTATATCATGGTTTCCCTGGTGCACAATAGTGTCCAGTTCCGCCTGTTTATTGCCTGTGCTACAGGCATTGGCATACATGCACTTGATCCGAGGCACAGATATCACCTCCAGCACCGGTATGTCCCCTCAAGCATTATCTTTAGCAGTCTTGGGTTTGTTCCCCTCCCCCTTTGATTCTAGTTTAAGGCCACCACAATGAGGGCCGCTAACTCCTGTGAGCAGATGTCAGCCTGATCTTGGTTCCGGGGAAGATTATGGAACAGTTCATCTTGGGGGTGATCACGCGGCAAGTGCAGAACAGCAGGGGGATCAGGCCCAGCCAACATGGGTTCGTGAAGGGCAAGTCCTGTTTAACCAACCTGATCTCCTTCTACAGTCAGGTGACCTGCCTAGTGGATGAGGGAAAAGCAGTGGATGTTGTCTACCTGGACTTCAGTAAGGCATTAGACACCGTTTCCCACAGCATTCTGCTGGAGAAGCTGGTGGCTCATGGCTTGGACAGGCTGACTCTTTGCTGGGTTAGAAACTGGATGGATGTCCGGGCCCAGAGAGTGGTGGTAAATGGAGTTAAGTCCAGTTGGTGACCGGTCACAAGCAGTGTCCCCCAGGGCTCAGTTTTGAGACCAGCCTTGTTTAATATCTTTATCGATGACCTGGATGAGGGGATCAAATCTGCCCTCAGTAAATTTGCAGATCACATGAAATTAAGTGGGAGTGTTGATCTGCTTGAGGGTAGGAAGGCTCTGCAGAGGGACTTGGACAGGCTGGAGCAATGGGCTGAGGTCAGTGAGATGAGGTTTAACAAGGCCAAGTGCCAGGTCATGTACTACAGTCACAACAACCCCAGGCAACGCTACAGGCTTGGGGAGGAGTGGAAAGCTGTCTGGAAGAGAGGGACCTGGGGGTGCTGGTGGACAGCTGGCTGAACATGAGCCAGCAGTGTGCCCAGGTGGCCAAGAAGGCCAACGGCATCCTGGCCTGGATCAGAAATGGTG
>JAAGNO010006644.1:46789-91887 GCA_033439905.1 Ceryle rudis | reverse complement strand
CCTTGAGTACTGTGTCCAGCTTTGGGCACCACAGTACAAGAAGGACATTGAGGTGCTGGAGCAGGTCCAGAGAAGGGTGGTGAATGAAGCTGGTGAGGGGTCTGGAAAGCATGCCTTATGAGAAGAGACTAAGGGAACTGGGGTTGTTTAGTCTAGAGAAGAGGAAATTGAGAGGAGACCTTATTGCTCTCTACAACTACCTAAAAGGAGGTTGTGGTGAGGCTGTTGGTCTCTTCTCCCAAATTACTAATGATAAAAGGAGAGGAAATGGCCTCAATTTGTGTCAGGGGAGGTTTAGATTGGATATTAGGAAGAAATTCTTCACCCAGACAGTGGTTAGGCACTGGAACAGGCTGCCCAGGGAGGTAGTGGAGTCATCATCCCTGGACTTGAGGCTGTGGTCTAATGGATAGATAGATGTTAGGGTGAAGATTGGACTTGATGATCCTAGAGGTCCTTTCCAACTGTAATGATTCTATTATTCTATGGTTTTATAAGAACCTTTTCCCACAATTAGATAGGTGTACCCCATCTCCTTCCAGCAGGCTCGGTGTCATGAATACTGAGCCACGATCAAACAACCCGAAGTTCTGTCAGTGGCACCAACCCTGGAGACAGGTATTAATCTCTGAGATTATCCAGTTTCTTCCATCATCATTTCGTGTGTCTGGCAGGATGAACGAGATTACTTGGGCTCCTGATTTCTAGATTAGTCTTCCCAAAGCCCTAAAATCAGTCTTGATTCCCCTCAGACTTTGTGTGGCGATCTCCTCACTACCCACCTGAAAGATCAGTAATTGGTAGTAATCAGGGGCCTACCAAGTTAGAGATCTACTTTGTAAAGTCTCTAACCTGGGCCCCAGGGAGACACCATAGCTCCCTATGGGTTGGGTCTGGTTAACAGATAGGCCCCTCCATTCCTCTGAGGAGGGAGTCACCGATGACAACTACTCTTCTCGTTTTCTCAATAGAAGAGTTTGTCATACGAGTAGGCCATCTTGCCTTGGGCTGCTCCTCCAACCCAGACCGACTGTTATCTGTGTTACCGTTAGCTTGCCCCTCTACCTCCAGAACCTCCTACCTATTCTGTGAGTGTATGAGGCAGGGCTGTAGGAAGGGAAGGGTGGGGATGCCTGTGACTCCAAGAGGATCCTGCTTCCACCTTCCCTCATCTTGCTTGCTATTGTTAGCCTGGTGGCAAGAGGGCAGAGGGCTCATTTTTTCTTCACGTTGTCTCTGGTGTACCTGCCTCTGCAATGGTACAATCTATCTCCTTAGATTCTCTGATACTTCTTAACCTCTCAGTGTCATCCTGTAGCTTAGCCACCATGCAAAGCAGGTCATCTACTTGGTTACACCTTGCACACCTGCTGTTAGTGCTGTCATCCAGTACTGGAGTACTGAAGGCTTGGCATTCCCAGCAGCCAAGGACCTGGACAGCCACATGCCCCCGTGGCAGCAGTGTCTGTGTTGCGGCATCCTTTTCAGAACAGGTTACCGCATTTGCCCGAGTGGACACCACCTCCAGCCTGTCTGCCTGCGGCTGCTGCACTCCACACAGACTCCTCGTGCCCGCCCGCCCTGGTGATCACGCGCCAACAAGCGAGACTGCAGCTGTCTCGCCGTCTGCAGGCTGAGAGCCGCTTCCGGTTTCTCCGCGTTTGAATCTGCAGTGTCTGCAGGAACACCCCCAGCCACGTCACCCTTTCAGCCTTTCCCGTGAGGGATGCCGAGTGCTGCCGGGATTCCCCTTCCTTCCTCGGGCTTCCCTGGGTCAAGGAACCCCCCCGTCTACCTCAAAAACCTCCAAAAAGGAAGAAAACCCGTAGCACTTTGGCACGGGGTTTACCGTTGACCGGCGCCGCTGTCTCACAGTTCACCGTCTGAGCTGTAGGAAAAAATGAGAAGCTACCGTCTGCCATCTGAATTTCCTGCAGCTCTGGGGAGAGTTGCAGTGTTCCTCTGTTTAGCATTTCATCAACTCAACCGAATTGAAGCTTAACTCTTGGAATAAGAGAAGCATAGTTCTGTTCAAGTGAAGCATGTATTTACTAAAGAGAACTAGTACCCCACTGAGTTTGTTTGCATGAGTATTCAAGTGACAAGCAACAATGGGAAAAAGACGATTCATGTTCTGAATTATTTTTTTTTTTTTTTTTTAAAGAAGCATGTAGAAAGAGGGAAAATGAGCATGACATCAAAAATCTCATCTCTGAAGCAATGTGTCAGAAAACAGGATCTAAACCTTACTCTTTATCTTCTCTTCTGTCTAACATATATGATATGGAGATTGACAGCTTCGAAAAGTAAAGCTTACTGTTTAGGATAGTAATTTTCAGATGGGATCTCTTTATGTAACAGTGCTTTATTCCAAAATTGTTGTGATTTAATGGAGCAAAGGCAGGCTGCGGAAACCTGGAGAGGAGCAGTACCAGGTGACTCAATAGTCCACCAAAGCACTTCTTTCTGTACTAGGAAAGATCACTTCAAGGTCAGTTGTCATTTCCCCTAGTCTTCCCTGCGTTTGCTAATGTCAGACCAATATTTCTGTAAGAGAGGGACAGATTTCAGTAGTTGTCATACTTCATGCCAGAAGAACAAAGACATGGAACTGTAACTGGACACTGAAAATTCAGTCCTGTGTTACTCATTTTTCTTTGTGAAAGGCTAAGTACAGTGAACTCACTGGGGTAATAATTCCCATCTCTGTTCAGATATGCAAGAAAGCCCTCCTGCTTCTCAGTGGAGCCTGTGGCTCCAAAGACAGGGAGGAGGCAAAGGGAAGCCCACCTGTGTTACCTGCTACAGAGCTGCAGGATCCCAGGCTCCATCCAGCCCTTCACAACTGGGAATGCAAGAGAGAGCTTTTATATCTTAAATAATATTCTGTTCCAAAAATCAGGCAGGAAATAGGTCTCTCCATCACAGTTTGTCCTCTAATCTGCTCAAAGGATGACATGATATTTGGACCTCTTATGAATTAAGGTGAAACAGAAGAATGAATCCCCAGCCATCCTAGACAGTTTTCTTGGAAGGGAAGAGTTACAAATTCAGGTAAAACACTATTTCAGTTGTAAAGAACATTCCTTACAAACATTCAATTCAGACAAACCACAAGTGACATACAAATCAGCTCCCTCAGTCCTGTGAGTGGCCAAGCAGGGGTTGCATGAGTTCCCCCTTCCAGCCCTGCTGAGTGCAGATACTGTGCATGCAGAGTAGCTAGCTGTGTCTCCAAACTAAGCATCAAAATACCAGTGATTATTGAATTAAGTCAAATTCACAGAAACACATACTTCTTTTGGCAAGAGGTCCTAATGAATTTGGGGTGGGCTAGAGGGGCTGCATGGAGGCTAAACAGCATGTCCAAGTGGACCTGGTACTACCATGGCATTTAGGAAATCTCACTTCTGTTCCTTGTTCCACTCCAAGGCTGTTGTGTGACTTTGGAGAATTTATCTCTTTTTGTCCAGCTTGTCCCTTCAGACAGAGAAATCTCAGCAAGTTAGTGAAAGCCTTTCATGCAATGTGGCTTAACCCCTGTTGCCGTCTCTGCTTTCAGAGAGCTAATAATCCTGCCGTTGGTAAAAGGTTCAGGTCAGACTGCTGTCTGTTCAAAAACCAAATGTCCATACCCCACTTAAATAGAGGTCTTGTGCTGGCTCTCTGCTCTCTGTATTCCACTGGGTACCCTTTATCCTTCAGAAAGAAAACAATCCATACATGCCAGAAAGACAAATGCAAAACCAAAACCGCTTCTATTTGCTTGGGTTAAATGCATAGATCTTGAATTGTTTTGATCTATTTAAACATTACAATACCAAAACCAGTAATCAGCTTTTCTGGATAATTTTAGAAACTGTCTTTTCAAAAGCCAGCAGTAGTACAGTAGTGTGAGAGTAATGAGCAGTGACAAATTATTTGTGCTATTTCCAAGGGAAACTGTTGGCATTAACTTGATGCAGAGTCTTTGTTACTTTATGAATAAGAAGTGCAGTTCATATATTATACTCCATGTGTCTTCCAACCCTACCCTGAACCTAATTACACTTTATGGAAAGCTAAGTAGGCAGTAAGCTAAGTGGTATGGAAAGCACATACAGTAAAACTCCTTTGGCTGCAAACACTGAACAGTTGTTTCGTCCTTCTACTTTGGAGAACTTAATAATTATACATTTAGTGCTACTGAGAGATCCACTGTGTAATTACACAGCTCAGCAATAATGGCACCAGTTACTGTGCAAATACAAGGAGCCATGGGAGTTTAAAACAAATGTAACAGCAGCAGTTCATAGAAACAAGATGAGAACTAGTAGTGGGTACATGTGTCACTATGGTAGAGAATTTTATGGAGGATTGTTCAGTTAAGAGGAGAGTGTGGGCAGTGGTTTTGTCCCTAAAGAGACATGGCATTGACCCAAAGCCTTCAAAGAGAGGGGAGGCAATGCCAGGGCTATTCAGCTGCACAGCCTGTTTCCTGACTCATAATGCACTGGGAAGCGTGCTGCAAGAGATGTGGGTCCTAAAGGAATTTAAACAGAGTTTGTACTTTAAAACATGCCTATTAAAAGCACCTAGAGAGTTCCTAGTTCCAAATTTTCTGAGCATCTCACAGTCATTACTAAATCTGTTGTCACAATGTGTTTGTGCAACAAAGTGACAAATATTTCACCCAACCTTAAGGTGCCCTAATCATTGAACAGAACTCCTGTCTTACATTAGAGGGAGAGACAAGCCCTTCTGAACGGCATTCTCAACTTTTAGGACAACTGTATAAGGAGCAGCTGAAGCTACACTATTGGAACCAACGAGGAAAGCAGAATTGTTTGTGAAAAACAATGGGCAGTGTCTTGTCACAGTATTGTCACAGGAGAGCTCCTAAATATGACCAGCATTCTCAGAATTTATGCTGGTGTCTAAATCTACATTGAACTCTGATCTTTGCAGTAAAATAGATGCCAAGCTCTGCTTGTGTAGAGCTAGATGCTTTCTTAGGGAGCTTACCACTACACAAAGACTACATGCCCTCAACAGTGCCTTTCAAGACTGGAAGAAATCACTGGGTTTGTTTTGCTTTCTAATACAGTGTTTGTATTTGTTCTCCTTTTCAGTGCAGCCTCCCCATACTTAACAGTCTATTTAGTCTGTTGATGGGAAAACCAAACCCTAGGCTTTTATCCAGCTAAGGAGATGCATCTCAACATCTTTTATCTACTAGGGAGAACCACAGTTATGAGACCTGCAGCTGTTTCCCAGTCAACAGAGGTTCCACCTCTCCTGCTGAAATTTTGCTGAAGTTGAGAAAAAATGCATTTTTTAGAGGATGGAAGCCAGACAGAAGAAGGGAATGCGTCTCAGTAGCTCTGGGGTTACTTCATGGACTTAGCAAGTGGGAAGCTGGGGCCTTTTTTAGGGAAAATGGCTTTATATATGACTATAATGCTACTCTTTCTTCCTCCCTCTATCTTTCTTTGTCCTGAATTGCTTCCTTGCCAAGCAGGAGAGGTATTCCTCCCTTTCAGAGGTGCTCCCACCCTCCTGGTTCAAGCAGTCTCTTGGCATCTGTGACATGGGCACAGGACCTCTCTTCAGCTAAGAAAGGCTTCCTTTTTTAAGCAGCTTCTGAATTCTGTGCCATCTCCTTTAACACCAGTCTGAGCTTATTCCCCTCATTTAAGGCCTTGAAGAATACTTTCTACCTCTTTCTAAAATACTCTATCTCCTGCACAGCTGACATTTCTATCTGAGAATAACATAGGAAGTAAAAGGAATTTAAAAGGACTGTTTCCTGCAGCTCATGCCTTGTTTTTTTTTATCCATCTCCTTTTTGCAAACTTCTACCTTTGCCTAGCCTGTCATCTCATCCATACTTTTTTCTGTTACATAGGCTTAGCAGTGCATCCTTTCTTTTTGGTCTCTTAAAACATCTTTCCTTTGCAGTTTAGATTTACCTCTTGATTGTGTTAAATCACACCATCCAAACTGCCCATCCCATCACAACTGCGCCTTGGCTTTTAGATCCAGACAAAGAACATTGATGTAAGTATATGTTTAATGGAGGGCAATTAAATGCAAGCCTGACTAATGCCTACTACAAGCATTTAACTTACTTTATTGTTACTATCTAAAAACATCTGTACTTTCTTTATGGGAGCTTGCTTCAGAATTAGCTTAACTCAAGCCTGGGAAGAGACATGTCTTCATTCAAGCATTCAGATGCTTGGTTTGAAATAATTTGTAACTTTTTTTTTTTTTTTTTTTTTATGCAGTCTTTATCACATTTATATATCTTGCAGAGTTCTGTTAAGATCTGGTTTTCTTCACAGGTGGGAGTGGGAACTGCTGTCTCTCAACAACTGCTTACCAATTCAAATTAAATTAATTTTATCAAAATTACAGCAGCATTCTCAGCATTCTCATCTAGTTCATTGTAATAGAACTCTGAATATATACAGCCTTTTGTCTAGAAACTCTGATGCATATTACATGTCTGGGTGAAATCAGTTCTAATACCCCTGTGAGGGAGGTGAATAAGTATACTTTCAAGACTGACTTTTTTTCCGGGCTTGAGCCTAGTTACTCAGATATATTTATAAACTTGAAAAAATCTTGATGTCAGTTTTGGTGCAGAATAAGTCCCTATGTTAATTTTCTACTGGTTGGTTGTGGTTTTTTGTTTTGTTTTGGTTTGGTTTTTTTAATGTGCTTGAAATTACAGACCTGTGACACTTACCAGGTTAAAACTAGAAGCCTGGGAGGCATGTGGCTGTATTTCAGAGCTGGAGATAATATAATCTGCCTTTCAGAAGTGTACAAATTGTAATTTATTCTTTGGAGTTAGCTCACATATAGCTGAGATAGAGGAGGCTGGACATGCTATCAGCAAAATACTCTCTACATGTATCTCCACCTATGCCCTAAATCTACATCACTAAAGCCAAATGAAATCTTGACATCTTCATATTATATTTTGTGTTGTCAAAGTAGTCTGTTTATTATTATACTGTTTTACTGTGAACAAGTATTATATAAGCCAATTATAAAATACATAATCATTCAGTCAACAAATACTTTGATATTTATCTTTTTTAATCAATTCTTCAGTTTACATTAAAGGTAATTTATCTGTTGTCTTCAATGAGTTTGACTAGGACTGGTTTTGAGTCTGTAAGATGACCCTTATGTCTTTCTTGTGAAGAGTTAAACAAGCCAAATGTCTCATTTTCAGAGACACCTACATTATTTACAACCATATTTTATATGTATTATCCTTAAATAAATTCAATACCATTCCCAATTCTCATTCATACCTTCATCTCAGCTGTAAACTCTAAAAAAAATGTAATGCATTCTTTTCATTCATTTGACTGGGAAACAACAGTGCTTATGTTACTTTATCTACCAGTAGAAACAGCTGGGTATGTTGTTTCCTAAACATATGAGATAAATTCCCGTCCAAATGGGGACATAAACAGAATTTAGGTGTCAAAGGCCACAGAATTTACGTATCAAAGAAATAGGGTGCACTAATCTAGCTGCTTACCTCTGCTCACGCTTATTTTCATCTCTCCACTTGGCACCCTTCTGGGAGGTAATTTAACTCACTAACCCAGCAAAGAAGTAACCAAGGAAGAGTGACTTGATCATTTTCTTCCACATTAGTGAACTGAATCAGCTCAGAAAACAGTGTGACAAAAAATTAGTTCAAATAGTTCAAGTGAACCATGCTCTAAGGTGCCCATTTCTCACACTGACTTTAAAAAGCATCATGTGAGATGAGTTCCGAAGTAAATGCCTACACTGTAAACATCTCTAACTAGGGAAGGTAAATGTCACCCTGAGCAATTCTTGCTTAAGCTGAGTAACTCAGCCTGACCACAATTCTCATACCATATCAGACATGCTGACAAGACCAGGCTCCTCAAAAAGTCAACAGCCATAGCTTTCCTTGTAAACACAAGAGAAACAGGTTTATTGCAGGTATACAACAGCTGAGTTATGAGAACTAGGATGTGAGACCTATCTTTACTTCATCCCAGACAGTCCTTTTCAGGCCTGGAGCTGTTTTCTCCCAAGACAATACATTAATTTTCAGACTACATGTTGCGTGCAGGAAAGAAAAATTCTAGAAATATATCAGCTCTCACTCTCTACTGTTTCACTGCAGAAACGTCTGTTACTCTCTTTTAATAGAAAAAATGTCAGTTAGAAAAGAAAATGGGCATTTTAGATGACATAAAATTTATCACAACAACAATAGAATAAAACTAAAAATCCAAATCTGGAAAAGCTAAAGCTTTTTCTTAAGACATGATCATTTTTAATATCAGTTTAGTATCGGTGAAGGAAACTTCATTGCCTAGTTTAGGTGCTGATGTTAACACCTCATTTTCATCATGTTTCTTTGCCTCTTTCCATAACAATTATACTAAAGAGTGCTAATTTTGATCTGAAAGAGAAGATGCAGTCTGGGTGGTAGATAAAAAAATAAAGAGATTTATTAATTTAGTCACCTATTTCCTCTGTAGTATTTGGCAAGTCAATGAACTGTTCTGTGCCCTACACATAAAACAAAGACACTTGTGGCAGCCTTTTAAACACCTTAGAAGAAAGCTGCAGACATAGATTTTTTTAAATCCCCAAACTTGTCCCTTCTTCTTGCCTTTCATGAGAGAAATAGAAACTTGAAATTAAAATGCATCAGCTAGCATTTTCAAATGAGGAGTTCTTAACACATGCCAAAGCAATGCCATTGTCAGGATGAATGGGTCTGTGGAGACTGACCTCTCCAGGCTAACGTGTACAAAGACCTGCAGTAATCGTTCATGTGGAGAACCGCGCAGTGGTTACATAAGTGTTGTGAATATTTTTGGCAGTAGTGGGTCTGCTGTTGGGAAGAAAAATATAACTCACTTGACATTTAAGTTTAAAGATATGTTGGGGAGGAAAGAGAAATTGTAAGATTTCATTAAAGACTTTTTTATGTAGACAGTTGCAGAGATGACAGTGTGAAAGCTAAAAACCAATAAAATCATATACTTAATACCGTACGCACATGGACTTTTTTTTCTCATTTGACACTCCTCTGAGGGAAAAGAAGAAAAATATGAAGAATAAAAATGGAGGTTTAGAGGTTGGGTAGAATTTCACCTGCAGATGAAGTAAGATTGAGGTGTAGGGCAACTCTGACCTTTTAGAGGCTTACTGAACAAGAAAATAGTGGAATAGAAGCCAAGAAACCAGGATACCAAGTGACTCCTGCACACACCATGATCCACAGTTGAGGTTGGGATTGAATGGACAGGCAACTCAGCTTATCTGTGGTGAGATCCCTGGTGCCTCGTACCCACAAGGCTTGCTCTTCAGGCAGCATAAGAAGGCAGGAGCTCTTTTGATCCCTTTTAGCCCACTCCCTGATACCTATTTCCCTGAAAGTATTTCCCAGTTCACCCCCTGCTTTATGTTTCTAGAAGCACATGCACTGACCAAATGCCACCAGCTAACATTAGTGTGGGCCATGAGAGGTTTTTTTGCATGTCCCATTACGTTACTGGCACATCCATCACTTAATGGAGAAGGTGACAGAGTACACTTCTCTTCCTGTGTCTCTATGAAGTACAGTGGAAAGCTGGACACGAGCTGAGGATGTGTCTCAGTAGCCCTGAAATTTGCCTGATGTTGTTGACCTCTGGAGCCCAGCAGCTGAATGAATCTAGCCTTATATTTTCAACTTTCTGATGTTCCAGACTCATTACTTTTCAAGTGGAAATGTCCTCTGCAACTTCGTAAGAGGCATAGTCATGTTTTATCCCTTTCAATAAGACACCCACTTAAACAATTCCATTTTGTTACTCTTTTCTCTAAGTCCTCATTGTGCTGTAAAGAGAGAGAATGCAGTGTAAACAGACAGGCAAATAAATTATTAATTACCCAGCCCTTTGCTGTCTAGCTAAAGGCATATTGTCAGAGTGCTTGCTCAATTCATTCCTGCCTTTTCCTTGGCAAACCATGAGCTGCAGATCTCCACTACTCCAGGGTCAGACAGAGGAGGCAGATCGTGCTGCAGGCTTGAAGACAATTAGGGTAGCTAGAGAATTTGAAGATCCTGATACACTGGAGGGGCATAGACACTAATGTGGGTGAGAGGCAACAACAATGGTACACTGTCACTTCTGGGGTTTTTGGCCTTACCTCTACTGCTAAGCAAAATTAAAAAGGGGCAGGAGAAGGTCTCTGTCCCTGAGGAAAAGTGGCACAGACTGGCTTCGGTCATCATTTCGTAAGGCTATCCTGCTCTCATGGATTTGTCTTGGAGAATGAGAAAGCACAAGAGAGGGAAAGCACTGGAGTGGCCCAAAACAGAGCCAAGAGATGCTAGAGAGCTGTTAGAAGCACTTGAAAATACAATAAATTTTGCAGATAACTTATTCCCCATTTACCAAAAGCTTACAAAATGAAGCTGAGATTCCCTATAGGAGAACTCTTTTTTTTTTTTTTATGAGAGGTGTCAGCAAATAAATGGTCGGGGAACAGCCCAAGACCTCTGTAGTTTGTGTGGAAACAGATGGCTACACATAAAATAATAAAGAAAATAGGAGCAAGGACCTTTTCCCTAGCAGTGAGGCTAAGTGGCATGGCCTGGCTGCATTCATAGTACTTCATAGTACTTACTAGTTCTCTCTAGCTCTTCTGTGACTTGTGTGGTAGCCCAAAGATAGAAGTATTTCTTGTCTCCTTTTTTCCTTTTAAATTTTCTTAAATAATGTGAGATACGTGTAACAGCCCATCAGAGTGGATGTTTCATAGCACAGCACTGGATGGCATTTGTGACATGTCCTGAGGTATCTGAGGGAGCAAAGTTTGCTGGGATAACTTGTAAGACAGACAGAAAGAGCCAGTTTAAAGTGGTCTCATTTTTACTGAGCCTAGGAGTACAGTCTACTGAACTACTTGAGAACAGTTTTCAGTCGTGGCCTTGGTGGAGCTAGTTAGAAAAGTTGAAAAAAACAACTGTGAGTAAGCAGTGGAAAGGAGCAGGGGTCCAGTGCTGACATCCCTGATTTACTTAGTTAATATGGATGTACACTGTGAGTCCCCTGAGCCACTCTGCCTCTTGTGATTTCTTCCCAGCTCCATCATAAAATCAACATACACAAGGTAGATCCATATAAATCTTACATGTTTTAATAACCTTGTTCCAGGCTCACTTCTGATCTTGACACTTCCCTCAGCTGCTTAAACTCTCCAAGTGTTTACCTTTCTACTAGAACATTTTCTGTTAACCTGAATACGACATACCTAGAAACACATCAGTTCTGACAGGATTAAATGTTTTGGGTTACAGATTGCAACCAACTCTTTGATTCTGCCCATCTTGCCTAGGCAGCCCCATTCAGGAGACCTAATCCTGCGTCTAATCCAAAGCAAAACACAGCTATTCACCAGAGGTCCCATAAAGCCCAGATCAAGTTTCTTCTTTGTTTATGACCCACAGTATTTCTTGTTATTGTCTCAAAGAGCTTCCAAAGAGAGGAAAGGAATATCTCTTCCAAAAGAGTGTTGTGAGGATCAATGATCCATAAAGCAGTAGAAAATATACACTGGTTAAATTTGCAGTTGACAGCAGTTTGGTGAGGCGGAAGAAGTAATGCAGACAGATGGATTAAATACAAGAAAGAGAAAGCACATTACATCTGCAGAACTGGAGGCTGCTGGAAAGAGATAAATTAAAGAAAGACTTTGAATTGCAGTCACCTTGCTGTGAGCTTTCAGTGTAATTCTGTGATTTGAAGGATTTAAACCATCCTACACTTAGGAACAGGGAATCCCTTTAACTGTGGTTTCTATTCACGCATAAGTGATACTTTAGAGTAACATGTCCACTTATATTGTCCATGTGAAGAAGAGTGCAGTAATACTAGTACTCAAAGGGATCCTAGCCCTGTAAAAGCCACAGATTGGAAAGCAACATTGGACATGAAGATAGATAAGCTCTTCTCTGTGGTGAATTGTGCATAGAAAGAACTGGATGATGGAAGGAGGGTTTGTTGGTTTTGTTTTTTTTTTTTTTTTCTCAGCCTTGCTGGCAGAGGGAAAACAAGATCTGGCACCTGAAAAATGAAGTTTTACAAATTAAGACATAATATCATATTAGCGAAGTTAATTAAAGCAGTGAAACATCTTGTGAAATAATGTCTCTATATTTGTGAAGGACACAGTGTCTCGTGAAGTCTTTCAAATGAAACCGGCTATCTGTCAGAAGAGAGATGCCTTAATCCAGCTACTGTTTGTATGGGTCTGGTGGCCCCTTCTGGCCCTGAAATGAATTAATGCAGCTCTAGATCTGTGAATATTCTGCTCAGTTCCAGGTTTGGTCACAGATTGGGCAGAAAGCCATGTAAAGTCCTCAGCATTCTGTTAACACTTGCAGCTCACTGTTAAGACCATAGTGAAAATCAAAGCTCATACATTAAGCCTGTAGACAGTCACCGTCAGGGTAAAAGAGCATGAACATGGGCTCTAGGCAATCAGAACTGAGTGAAAGCTAGAACTTTCAGTTTTTAGTAGAAAAAAAGAAGTACCTTCAGGCATTTTTCCTTGCATGTGCATGCAGTTTCTGTGCATTAGCTATATATTCATGTTAAATCCGTGAATAAACTTGTACTACAAGGTTCTGTTGTTATTAATATCTAAGACCCCATGAACTGGAGCATTAATGAACTTTTGAACTCTTATTAGTGTGAAATGTGCTATGTGTGGTCCGGCAGAAGAGAAAGACAATTTATGGGCTAGTGGATGACATCCAGGTTAGGGAAGGGCCAGTTAATAAGAAGTCAAGTGCACAGAAGATAAGACATCATGCTTTGTTACGAGACAGACTTTTTCTCCCAGCATTAAATCTTGTCTAATTAACATCAACCAAGGACCACTAATACGCTAGGCTGTTTGCTTTTTAAAGGTTTCCAAAATAAGGAGGCAACATTCCTATCCTTTTGTCTGTTAAAGTTAGAGCCCCAAAACCTAAGAATAAACTTTTGAAAATAGATTGCACTTTAATCTGAGGGTAAAAATAGGACATGAAACTTACTTGGATCTGATATATATATATCTTTTACATATAAATATATGCAAATCTCTCTCTCTATAAAAATTCACACACATGCCTTCTCCAGTATTTCCATGTTCTCCTTTCTTTATGCTACATGGGTTTATTAGAAGTGCTGTTGGTTTATCTGAACAATCTTGTAGTGAACTAAGGAGATTGATCAAGGGGTGGGTTTAGAAGGGTGTCAAGTAACTGGACACTGATCTATTTGTATTTAATAAACAAGAACAACAACAACAAAAATTTCTTTCCAAAGTATGACTGTCCAGAATTTATTTATTTATTTTTCCCCCTGTATCTTTCCTTCCCCACCTCTAAAGCATCATGCTTTGGACACAGCAAGGTGAAGGACCACAACTAGAATGAGTTCTCTCTCTCAGAACATACAATGGACACTTTTCTTAGTTGTGTCTTGCTTATATACACAGGCAAAACATAATCTGGAAGTGGGAAGGAATTCCTCCCTTTCTCTCTCTGGTAAGATTAGCAGGAATGAAAGGAGAAGGAGAAGGGATTACATCCATCCAGACGGTGGAAAAATGTTTATCTGTTAGCATTACTTGAGTAACTCTCCACAAAACTCTTTTGGGCTGTGAGCATTGGTAGAACTGTGATTTATCTTGCTTTCTCTTGAGAGACACACGATAGTGATCTGAGACTGCATAACTGACCTCTCTATGGAAGTAAATAGATGATATTTGATGGCTTGTGACAGGCATAGTTCAGGCAGCAAATCAGCCTTTTTCTAAAGTGACAGCACTTATTCCACTGCATGATTTGGGCATTTTAGCAGTTGGGGATTATCCTGACATTTAAAAATCACTTTTGTTTTCTTTTTAATACTGTAATTGTGACACCAGTTTCCCCCTTGTTCCTCCTTTAATAATTCCCCTTGGTCTTCAGCTGTATGGGAGATTATATGACAATGGGAGATTATATGACAAGGTCAGATGTTTAGGATTTTCCTTGCTGTGAGTCATATCTTCAACTTTATAAACACACATTTCTTACTAAATTCATTACTTTCAAAGAGAATGAAACTCTGACCACCAGGGAATATGTTGTTTTTCCCTGTTCCTAAAATACTGTACACAGAATAGGGTCAGTCTTGCTGCCATAGTTGGCTGCAGCCAATGGGAAGAAGGTCCAGGAATATTTCCAATGTACTTGGTGAGTCAGCCATTGAGAAGCTCACATGCTCTTTCCATGCTCTGTAAGAGAGTTGAATTGCTGCTAAAATATGAAGTAAATATGATTTTTGGCTCTATTCCTCTTCCCTGCTTTTTTACAGCTTTCCACATGACAAGGTTTCTATGGGTCTTACTGGCTGAATAGACTCAAGCACATGCGGTTTGCTTAATCAGCAGTCAGGGTGATGTGGAGACAATCCACATACAGCCCCTGAGTGCTCAGAGAGCCCAGCAGCAGGCTTGCATTTGACAAATTGAGTTTGAATTTACTTCTTCCTGCAGCTGTTGAGGAGGTTTTATTTCCTGAGTTTGTCATGCTACTCCTGAGCTCAGAATTCACATGGAGTTTAAAAATCAACAAATAAATTTAGTGCCTTGCAAAAAATACATAAGAAAATACAGGGAACATTTGGAGGGAGAAGTAAAATATAGCTCTGCCCTTGATTTACTGTATGAGTTTGGGTGAGACTTCACCCTCAGTCTCTATTTCTATCTTTCTTGTCTATTCAAGTACAGACTCCCCTAAGACAGAAACTGTCTTTCTTTATTATAATCAGACAGTTCTTTGCACAACAGTGTCTTAGTCCCTGCATATATATTCAACATTTAGTAATGTAAATTAACTTACCACACTGCTAACACATTTTGTTTTGGGTCTGGTTAAAGAAAAATGTAAATTGAGTCAAGTTAAGTTTTGTTATGAATTTTTTGTTGCTTCAAAATAACTAATAATGATGTCTAAAATGGCTAACTGTTGTGTGTTGATATATATTCTTAGATGAGGTTCTCCAAGGAAAATAGGTGACAGAGTACTGGAACAGGCTGCCCAGAGAAGTTGTGGAGTCACCTTCTCTAGAGACTTTCAAAACCTGTCTGGATATGTTCCTGAGCAACATGCCCTAGGTGATCCTGCTTTGGCAGGGGGTTGGACTCAATGATTTCTAGAGGTCTGTTCCAACCCCTAACATTCTATGATTCTATGATTCCCCACTACCCAATAAGTGTTTCAGGTAACATCAAGAACAATATGGTTTTTGTTATAGGCAAGAACAGCTACATTTGGATAATTAATTCACAACACACTGAAATTAAAGCAGCTACCTAGGAAGTTACACCCATGAGTCAGGACACACCAGGGCACATCTCCTTTAGGCAAATGATAAAGGTGTGTAAATTTATGAGCTATCCCAGGAAAGCTAGCTCTGGAAGCAGAAGAGAAATAAACAAGTAAGTGTGTCTCTGTGCCCTGGTTAATTAATGTTGCTAGCAGACCAGGGTAATTAACTTATGTGTTGTGATTAATTTATGCTGTTCTTTTTGCAAGTCTGGTTGGATATATCTGCCAAGCACAGTGTAATATTATGTAAATGTTCCAGCTTGTCCAGCTTGATGCACAGTATAGATGCATCCAGAATCCAGCTTTGAAGACTGATCAGTCTCATCTTTGAATAACAATCCATTTATTTGTGTAGTTCAAGAAGGAAAATCTTCACCAACTGCTGCATTACCCAGATGTTTAAATATGTTACAGGACTTTCCAAATGTCCTTTGAAGCATCAGGGATGAGAAAGTGCCAAAAGCTGAGTAACAGGTGGGACACAGTGGAGTTATACTTGTTTCAAAAATATTTAGGCATGGATTTTGGAGGTAGAAATGGTCCAAACTGCTCAGATTTCAAACATAACTGGTTTTCAAATTGTAATGAGAGATAATCTCAATGGGGAAATCAATCAGAAGAGACAATCACCTTTTCCCAGCAGCAGGCAGACTATGTAGGGTAAGGATAGTAATGTAAAAGTCTGTGAGATTTAAAATTAGACCTGACAAGCACACTGTATGGAGTATGTAATATTGTGTAGAGTATGTGTGTTGGAGTTGACCTGTCAAAAGCTGAATAAGAAAGAACCAAGGATCTCAGCATTTCACTGCATTTTGGAAGACATGAGTCTCACTATATGTAAACTTCTATACTGGAAATGTGTAAATCTGAGCCAGTTACTCTCAATTCAGTGGAGAAGATTAACTTCCTGAGCAGAATACAGCTAGTGCAAAAGAAGTGATCTAAACCAGTTCACATGACTAATATGCCTGTTTTCATTTCACTTGGATTAGAGAAACTAGATCAAAATCATTAATTTACATGAATACTTCTGTTTACACTGTGGGTGTTTTATATTATGTCAGAAGATTCCCATTGTATAATTTATTCTCATCAGATTTTATAATTCCATAAAAATCTGCACTACTGGAATATAATAGTGATAAATATGAGCAAGGAGTAAGATTTATGACTTTAATTAGAGTATAATAAATACACCTGGTCACATCTCATTTTTCCTGAGGGGAAAAAATGTGTGTGGATATAAAGGTGTATGGAAGAAGATATACATATGTGTTTCTTGACTTGGATAGAATGGATTGATGTGCCAACATTAATGGTATGAGCTTCAACAAGGCCAAGTGCCGGGTCCTGCACTTGGGCCACAACACCACCATGAAATGCTACAGGCTTGGGGAAGAGTGGCTGGAAAGCTGGCTGGTAGAAAAGGACCTGGAGGTTCTAATTGACGAGTGGCTGAATATGAGCCAGCAGTGTGCTCAGGTAGCCAAGAAAGCCAATGGCTTCCTGGCTTGTATTAGAAATAGTGTGAGCAGCAGAAGTACGGAGGTGATTGTCCCTCTGTACTCAGCACTAGTGAGGCCACACCTTGAGTATTGTGCCCACTTTTGGACACCTTAATACAAGAGAAGTATCAAGGTGCAGGAACGAGTGCAGAGGAGGGCAACAAAACTAGTGAAGGGCCTGAAGAATAAATCTTATGAAGAGCGATTGAAGGAGCTGGGACTGTTTAGTTTGAGGAAGAGGAGGCTAAGGGGAGACCTCATCACTCTCTACAACTACCTGAAAGGACATTGTAGAGAGGTTGGTGCTGGTCTCTTCTCATAGGTAACTAGCAATAGAACAAGAGGGAATGGATTCAAGCTGCAATGGGGTAGGTTTAGATTGGACATTAAGGAAAAATTTTTCACAGAAAGAGTAGTCAGACACTCCACTGCCCAGGGAGGTGGTTGAGTCAATATCCCTGGATGTGTTTAAGGGTCATTTGGATGTGGTGTAGAGGGATATGGTTTAGAGGTGAACTTTGAAGAACAGGGTTAATGGTTGGAATTGATGGTCCCAAGGGTCTTTTCCATCCAGAATGATTCTATGATTCTATGATATTGCATCCACAGAACACAGCATATAGCACTTCCTAAACAAAACAAAAGAAGATGGAGCAGGACCTCACAGGACTGAGATTCACAACAGTATTTCCACAGCTACTCATGTAAAGCTACCTCTGTGGTCCATAATCTCATTAAGAACCAGCTCAAGTATTCTGCAATAGAAACATATTCAAGGGTATCTAGTTGATATGAAGATACTGTCATTAGACATACACTCACAATCATTCTCTGCTGTCAACAGAAAGGAAGTGACACCTTCACAGGTCACTTTGGAAAATCTGAGATATGAATACTTATTGGAAGAGCCTTTTTCCCTCCACTGACTGTACAATATACGCAGGCCTTTGTTATGAAAATTCCCTTTCCTATTATAGCAATCAGTCTTTATATTATGAAAGTGTATTGACTTTGCTAATATATATTAGTTCACATTATAAACTGTAATGTAATGAGGTAGTGGAGTTTTACTGGAGACTTTGATAATGTTCATGATTAAGTAAAACAAACTAAAAGACAGCCCAGACCTGGAAATAAAGACTCTCTTGGAAGCTTAGAGCTGTACATGAAGAATAAAGGATACCCCTGGACAACCAAGACAATACCAGCATCCTAGTCCCTCTAGAATCATAGAATCATTTAGGTTGGAAAAAACCTTTAAGATCACTGAGTCCAGCTGTTAACCTAGCACAGCCAAGTCCACCATTAAACCATGTCCCTAAGCACTACATCTACACATCTTTTAAATGCCTCCAGGGATGGTTATTCCAACACTTCTCTGGACAGCCGGTTCCAGTGCTTGATAACCCTTTTAGTGAAGAATTTTTTCGTAAAACCCAATCTAGACATCCTCTAACAAAATCTGAGGCCTCTTCTCCTATTGCTTGTGACATGAGAAAAAAGACCAACACCCACCTTACTACAACCTCCTTTCACGTAATTGTAGAGAGCAAGAAGGTGTCTCTTGAGCCTCCTTTTCTCCAGGCTAAACAACTCCAGTTCCTTCAGCTGCTTCTCATAAGACTTGTGCTCTAGACCTTTTACCAGCTTCATTGTCCTTTGGACACACTTCAGCAACTCAGTGTGTCCTTCTTGTACTGTAGGGCTGAAAACTGAACGCAGTATTTGTGCAGCCTCACCAGTGCTGAGTACAGAGGTATGATCAATTCCCTAGTCCTTCTGGCCTCACCATTTCTGATTTTCTAACAGGTCTTTGAAAACATCGTACTTTTGGCTGGTGTCATAGATAATTAACTACAGAAAGACTGACTCCAGGGATGTCTGGATCAACAGACAAGCAGCATAAATTCTGCAGAAGTATAGTTGCCTTGCAAAGTTTTATTATGATTAGTAATTGGCATTGTGTTAGTGATTAGTCAGATTGTGTTGTACCTGAACGTTTGAAGGGTATAACAACCCTGTGTAAAACCACATTTGGGGTGCCTAAATTTGTCTAGGACACCTCATGTGCATGAATAAATATTTATATTTGTAATTCTGTGTTTTGCATCTTAGCAGCTCTCCTCTGACTACATGGGCCAGTTGGAAATTTTTCTGACATCTTACTTCAGTGTCTAACTAATTCAGGTAGGATGAATTTGGATCAACAAGAGTAGGCCATTTGCTAAAGTACAAATAGTAAAATCATTACATAAACTAAATTAGATCCAAGAGCCAAGACTACCTACTTAAAACCCTAGTGTTTGGACTATAAGGCTATCTACCTTCCTATTATAAGTCTTCAAGTATGCAACATTATCAGTCATAATTAGTTTTATTATCAAAATTAACAGGTCTTGTACACATACGTAAGGAAATATCTTAGATAAAATCTTTTAATTAACTGAGATCAGATTTGTATGAACTAAATTAGATTGCTCAGTAGCAGCAGGGTATACATATTTTTTCTAATAGTGAGCTGAAATCAGCAACACTGGGAAAGAGGAATGACAGAATCTGCCCCTGAGTTTCTAATGATTCAAAAAGATAAGGAGAACCTTTTTCTTTCCACATTATTAGTGATATTTTGTCCAAAAGCCTTTCAGAATCAGAGTATTTTTAAAATCTTCAGTGTTCAGTGGTAAAACAAAACAAAACCAACATCCACAAACCAAACCTAGAAATAACTATTTCCTCTTGCACAGAGTTAATAAATTGTGTGCCATCTTCATCAACTTTAAGCATTAACATTCAGAATATATTCAGAATATATTCAGAATTAATTCTGAAAAGGCTCCACATGGTACTGGAACACCAAGCCATTCAACACACCACAACCATCCTTCATGTTTCATCCTGATTCTCTACTGGATATTAAAAAGAGTTTAAAAGTTTTAGTTTTAAGCTTAAAACTGCCCTTGCATACCTGAATAACCACTTTTCTCTCTGCAAGCAATGAAGAAGAATCTCTGAAACTATTGAAAACTTAATGGGCTGTGGGCTGACAATGGAAATAGAGACAGACCCAGGCAACCCTTATTTCATGAGTATTCCTGAGCCTGTCTGAAGAGGGAATGTAATACCTTTGATACTTTAGCCCTTCAGAAGGTCTAAGCAAGGTGCTGAGTGGGGCACAATCTAGGAAACTGATGGGAAACACCTGCTGGAAAGCTTTAAGTGTAATAGTCAACCCGACTCTGGTCCATAGACTGTGATATTCCAAGAGCAAAACCAATTTGGCAGATTTCTGTGTTTACAACTAAAGGTCATACTCTTTCTCACAGCTTGTCCAAGGTGAGAGCAGGCAACAGTTCAGATGCAGCTTGATGTATGTTTTCAGCCAGAGCAGACATCAGAAGCAGTCCTGCACTGCACTCACTCCAGCTGCTTATTTGTGGCCCCCTTCCACTCTTGGTCTTGTGTTGGCATATGTATTTGAGTGCTCTGCAATCACAATGACCAGGGAATCAATCAGACTGAAAAATTACCTGTTCACCTAAAAAATCTTAATTTTCTCTCTTGTATAACTCAGCTGATAGTGCCCCAATCTTGTCCATTCTGCAGTCATTTCGTTTCCAGTGTCAAGGTAAGATACACTGTGATTCTTTTTTTCCTTAAGACACATATAAATTTAGAGGGAGACATTACCCCAATCACTTTATTTGTTATGTTGCTTATTGTGTTGCACTATTATTGTTGCTATGCCTTACCATGTCAGATATTTGTTCCTTCACCTTTCAGTATACTATTTGATTTTTGCATCTTAGCAAAAGTGCTTTTTGTAAAGCAAATCTGGAAATGAGAAACATTGATTATTTGTTTATTTCTGGTCTCAACTTCAAATTAGCTGCCAGGCTTTGCATAGCAAGGAGCAAATTATTCATGCAAGAAAACCAAGAAGTGATTTATTATCACTTCTTGGTATATATATCCAATGAAGAATTTTCTTCAGATGACCCAGAAAGAAGGCTTTCCTATTTTACATAAGATAAAATAACATTGGAATTCAAAACATTACTACAACGTTTCTAGATCTTTTCGTCATACACAAACTAAGCCCTTGAATTACCTTGACAACGAAGTTCATTAAAATTGTTTCTGAGTCTAGGTAGAAAAGTCTGAGACCATTTGCAGACTCAGCCCTATTTCCCTTCTGCTGCACCACTAGACCACTTTCATTACTTTAGGAAGACAGCAATGATCTTTGCCCCCACCTTACAGAGATGATGTCTGGAGACGGTTGGGAACTGTCTATATGAGATAACTTTTTGACTACTCTGTAGAAATAAATAGCACAGGAAAGGTTATACTCAATCCACTCATCACCCAGCCTGTATTTGTGCTTGGGATTGCCCCAATCCAGATGCAGGACCTTGCACTTGGCCTGGTTGAACTTCATGAGATTCACATGGGCCCACCTCTAAAGCCTGTCAAGGTCCTGCTGAATGACATCTCTTCCCTCCAGTGTGTTGACTGCACCATACAGCTTGGTGTTGTCTGCAGACTTGCTGAAAGTGCTCTCAATGCCACTGTCCATGTTGCCAACAAATGTGTTAAACGGCATTGGACCTAACACTGACTCCTGTGGAACACCACTTGTCACTGGTCTCCACTCAGACATCAAGCTACTGATTGCAATGTAGTGTAACCATCCAGCCAATTCCATATCCACCAAGTGGTTCACGTGTCAAATATGTGTCTCTCCATTTTAAAGACAAGGATGTGATGTGGGACAGTGTCAAATGCTTTGCACAAGTCCTGGTAGATGATGTCAGTTGCTCTTCCCTTATCTATCAATGCTGTAACGCCAACATAGAAGGCCACTAAATTTGTCAGACATGATTTGCCCTTAGTGAAGACATGTTAGCCGCCATGAATCACCTCCTTATTTTCCACATGCCTGTAGTATAGTTTCCAGGAGAATCTGCTCCATGATATTTCTCATCACATAGGTGAGACTGACTGGCCCGTAGTTCCCCTGGTCTTCCTTTTCTACCTTTTTTAAAAATGGGGGTGATGTTTCCTCTTTTCCAGAAAGCATGAACCTCACAGGACTGCCATGACTTTTCAAATATGATGGATAGTAGCTTATCAACTTCATCTGCCAGTTCTCTCAGGATACATTGATGTGTCTCATCAGGTCGCATGGACTTGTGCACCTTCATGTTCCTTAGGTGGTCTTGATATAGCAGTGGGTGATTCTTATCCCAGTCCCTGCCTTTGCCTTCTGCAACTTGGGCAGTGTGGCTGGAGCACTTCCTTGTGAAGACCAAGTCAAGAAAGTCATTGAGTATCTCAGTTTTTTCCATATCCAAGGTAACCAGGTGTCCTGTTTTCTTCCAGAGAGGGCAAACATTTTCCCTAGTCTTTATCACAGAGGTACCTATAGAAGCTTTTCTTGTTATCCTTGAAGTCCCTAGCCAGGTTTAATTCTCTCAAGGTTTTGGCTTTCCTAACCTGATCCCTGGCTGCTAGGAACATTTCTTTGCATTCCTCCAAGGCTACTTGTCCTTGCTTTCACTGTCTGTAGGCTTCCATTTCATGTATGAGTTTCTCAGGAGCTCCTTGTTCATCCATGCCAGCCTTCTGGTGTTTTTCTCTGACTTTGTTGGGATGCATCTCTCCTAAGCTTGGAAGAGATGATACTTGAATATTAGCCAGATGATACTTGAATATTAGCCAGCTTTCTTGGGCCCCTCTTTCAGGGCTTTATCTCATGGTACTCTATCAAGCAGGTCCCTGAAGAGGCTTGAGAAATACTCAAACCTGAGAGAGAATTTAAATTTACTAAAATAAAAACCCACATGAGTGACTGCTATGTAAGCACCTCAGTGGCCATTTGATATTTTAAATCTCTTCAAAGCTTTAGAGCAGGGTGAGGATGACTGGACTGCCATACACTTCTCTACCATTCCAAAGGAAAAAAAAAATTAAAAAAAGAGACTCATCCATTAATCAACCTTTGCCCTAGTGACCTATTGGACACCTAAAATGAACAGGAATTTTGCTCTTCACTGTCATGAAAGATGGATCTAACCTGTAGCTTCTTTTTTAGTAGAGCCTGGATGTAGCTTTAAGATGTTATATAAAATGGATTTAAAATTTGTCTAATATTATTAGACTATCTTCTTGCAGGATATGCCTATTATTTCTCTCCCTTTTTCTGCTCTTACCCCTTTGGCAGTCTTTATTTTTATAGATTGTAATATCTCCCAAGCAGTATCTATGTCCTTACTCATATCTGTGTGGACAATACATCACACATTTTATGCAATATCATAACCTTAGCAATAGAAAATAATAATTTCTGGAATGATGACTTCATTTCAATTAGGTTGTAAATGTCTTTGAAATCCTTAATGTGACAAGACATTATATATAGGAAAAAGTAGTATGTGTTCAGCTTTTTTTGAGATTCACAGTCAAAAAAAGGCACATAGGCTTTGAGATAGATTCCCACTCAAGGAAAGCATCTAAGCAGAACCAAGGAGATTAAGTAAGTTTGGTGATTCCAGTCTGCAGGGACTGTCTGATCACCATACAGTCCAGGGCCTCATTAAACTATGAATTGTTCAAGTGTAAGATGAAGACTGATTTCTATCCCAAGGGCTTTCATGCTAAACACAGGACAGTAAGGTAAGGAGTAAAATAAGATCTAGTCAGCACCAGACTGGCCTGTCTCTAGGGACACCAACTTCAAATCCATTTTAGAGTGACAGACAAAATCTTTGCTTGTAAATTATTGTTTCATCTGGAGTTTCCATGTGTGTGCATCCCCATTCAGAGGCATTTGTTGCCTTTTATAGAGACATTTTCTAACCATGGAAAAGAGCTAACATGAAAAGGAAGAATAAACTGATGAGGGTATTAAAACTCCGAATGAGTGAGCAAATTATTATTTTCCAACAGCAGTCATAAAACTTCTAGTCCCTCTATGCTACTTTCATCTCACATGAAATCTGATGCTTTACATAGAGTTTAGAAATGTTTACAGTTAGAAAGAAACATGGTGAAGCTGAAAAAAGTCAGTTGCTTCCTTTCACCTCTTTTCTGGAGTGGAGTTTCTAGTGCTTCCATGGACTTGTAGTGGTAATTTGAAGAGGAGCACTTGGAGGCAGGAACTGGTGGAGACTTGGACTATCTCTCTTCAGAGCCAAGAACCAACTGCACTGATACAGATGACACAGAGTCTTATATAATATACCTAAATTCTCAAATGTAAGTTGACATGAATGGACCCCTTTTAAGCAACTAGCTTAGGTGTTCCCTTTAAAGTTATCAGTAAAAGGGAGGTTATAACTACAGTTTAACTTGAGTGCTCTGAGTTGCCCTCCCAGCTGTCTGCTTCTTTCTTCTGAATATTTTAGTCTAGGCTTTAAACTCAGCATCTCAGTCCACCACTGAAAGCTTTATCTGGTAATACTGTTTTATAGACTTGAATGAAATCACTAGATTCATTCAACTGTCAAGAGTTAAGCAGGTGCAGAAATGGCGGCAGAACTAGGAGAATGTTTTCTTACTTCATGCTTTCAAGGATTAGTGTTTTTCTACAAAGTGTAAACACAGCTTAAGAAAGTTACAAGTTTGCAGATGCTTTAAATATTTTATATGTTAGCAGCAATATTTATAATTGAGCCATTGAGTGACTTTGGATGAGTGACTGAGTAGAGATGCCATGACAATCACAGACCATTTCAGGGAGGACATATGAAAGGATGAGCTCATAAAAAACAGTGATGTTGCTGTATTTAATTACTTAATTTCAGGAAGTTAGTTACAAAGTTATAAAAAATCTGGATGGCAGGTAGATCATTGTTCTTTTCAGCTCCACAGGGAGCCAGTGTGAACATCTGCAAGACACTACCTCCCACCAGGCAGAACAAGGCAGGTAACAATGAGAACACACATGAGAATAATTATATCAAACACAATTTCAGAAACACAACTGGGGAAAATACCAGAAAGCTTGATAGACCTGAAGTGTGAGATTCCAGTGTCCGTGAGGAAATCTGCAGAGTTTCTGTGCGTTTTATGGAGTTATATGTCAGTTTTGCCAATAAGCTAGGATAGAATTTGGCCCAAAGACTGTTCTATGAAAGGTGTAGGTGATGAAGGAGATATCTAGAATGTACTCCAGATACTATGAGTATGTGTTCTCTGAGGAAGGGTTATTATCTTTTTTTAGAGAGAGAAAACACCGGAAAATTTTCTGAAAAGCTGTGTTAAAAGCTGAATAATAGGTTTTGAAGCCTTTCATTCCTCCAGTGAGGGCCTGTTTCCCCATTGCTTTGCAAAGTCATTTACAGCTTAGGCTGGATGTGAAACATAATAATAGACTTCGATTTATTGCTGAATTACAGTAAGTACAGTACAATGTAGAAACAGTTCTAGCAACTGTTTTTAGCACAGCTGAGCAGGATACCAGCAGAAAGCTGTTGACAGTGCTGTTGATATCTGATGCTTTTTGATGCAGTCTCTGTAATACAAATGACTCAACCTACTACTTAGAAGTATTGTCACAGCATCAGTGTAACCAGACACAGATAACTTCTGTGCATCACTGAGAGTCAGCAAAGTCACAAACTTTCAGAGGCAACCTAATGCACCTAGTAGGAAAGGATCTTAAAGTCACATAACATACTTGAGAGGAAACTATACATCTCACCCTGATGGTCCTTCCAAAACCCCATCTCCCCACCCCATGAATGTTAACTGCTGGAAAAAATCAGCTCCTGGACACACAGAAAGATATATTGCTAAAGTAAAGAAAATTAATTAGGATGGTATGTTAGCAGCAAGTGTCTAGGAGAGTAATCTCGCATTAAGTCTGCTGCCCCTTGACTATGAGCGAGCTGACTTGTCTAATGGTTCTGTAAACTGATACTGCAAGTGGAACTGCCTTCAAATTCCCAGTTATATCTCTATGATCAGAAAATTTTGACTAGCAGAAAGTAAGTATTCCCCTTGAATATAAGTATCAGTGTGAAAAATGGATATAGTTTCTGGTCAGAATGTAAGTTGCTCCAGCATTTAAAAACAAATTTGCAAAGTAAGGGTCTTGTACATGGCTATACGTGAGGTTGAGATAGAAATGGGAATAATATGGCTGAGAAAGCAAAGATTTATCTTCTTTTTTTCATATCCCTGGTGGATGCTTTCACTACTGATTCTTAGAAGTCCATGGCTGAAGTTGTCTCAGTCTCTGGTTTCTGTTGAAAAGCTTCAGGATGTTTACTACAGTGTTGAAGGATCATTTTTGAAACATCAAAACACTTCTTGGATAAGAAAGACTACTTGCCACTTATCCTACATAATAATATTATCTCCCCTCCCAGGAATCTTAAGAGTCAGTGTAGCAAATACTGAATTATATGTGGCCACAGGTACACTACACTTCAAGCACAGACTTGAGGCTGTGTTTGGGTCTAAACTTGCCCTGTATCTTCACTACCTAGAGATACAGGTTGCTTGCTATTCAGCTGTGAGCTAGAAGTTACCCACGAGGCCCATTGGAGCATAATCCTTTTACATAAACTACTCTTGAGCAAAGACACTGCTCTATACCTATCTGTGGTATATATGAGTTGCTGCCATGTGTTTCATCTGGCTTTGTAGTGATTTTGTACAACTGCTCAAACCTGTCTAGAAAACCATTACAATAGCCTACAGCGAAGATGGACAGATTTTTTCTGACATCTGATTTGCGCTACCTTATAATAAATGTAGATGCAGCAGCTCTATCATGCTCTGTGGCTTAACCAGTCTGTCATTCTAGTGTGACTGTGTGGTAACAGGGCCACAGAAGTACATAAGATACCATAACTCTTCTACAGGAATTAGATATCAAAGCATGCTTTGTAAAGATAGGTTCCTTCTTTGTGTTTTATTGAGCTCACAAAGTGAGATTTGATTTTCAGATAGGTTCATAAACTTTATCCTCAAATTATTAATTCCATGTTTCTCAGTGTTTTAGAGAACATTAAAGTACACTACAGATTAATCTTCCAGGTATCACGTGGGATATGGAAAGTCACTTTTCTGCTCACCTGTAGGAGGAAAATGGACCTGTTTCTCCCTTTTCTGACTCCTTCTTCTGGTTTGAGTGAGAACAGAACTAATTCTGTTCAGTGATTGCACATTTCAGCTAACTTGTTCTAACTAACTGCACTGTCTGAAGTTAGCAGCATGTTTCACAGGCAATGTCAGTGTCTGCTTCTAGCAGTGATAACACCTGATGTTTAAAGCTAGTACCAAGGATTGGTGTTCAGACCAAGACCACTGCTGTATTTTGTGTGCCACACTGAGGGGTGCAGAAAGTAAAAGGCTGCATCTGCAGGGAGGAGCGGCCAGGACAAGTGACCCTAAAATGACCAACAAGGTATTCCATCCCATATACATCATATTCGGTATAAAGCTGAGGGGTCACAAGAGTCAAGCTTTTGTCTCTTCTGGCTTCTTTCTTGCTTCCTCAATGGCCAGCATCCGAGGAGGACTCTGTCCATTCTGCCTTCTATCCTGATCTGTGTGTTCCTGAATCTGGTACCAGAATCCAGCTCTTGAACATGGTTCCAGTCTGCTCCTGGGCCCGTTCTGGGACTTTCCCGGTGCCTGCTCCACAGCGTCAGTGGTGATGGTGATGTAATTGCCACTGGGGGGTTTGTTTTTAGTGCTGGTTTTGTATATATATTCAATTTTTATTAGAATAATTTTCATTTTTATTAAAGCTGTTCTAGTTGCCTTTTCTAATCGCTAAGTCTCTCTCCCTTAGTCCCTTTCTCTTCCTCTTTGGGGTGGGAGGGGGCTTAACAGAGACTTAACAGCGGGTTGTCCTGACCCTAAATTATGCCACTCCTGCCCAGGTCTCCTGATTGCCACTTTCCTGTACATAAAAATGTAAGATCAAAGATTATTTGACAATTAAGCATACATTTTTGTGTTTGACAGACTCCAATGGATTATTTTTCAGCTATAGGCAAGATCACTTTCATTTGTCTGTGAAATTTTAAGCATGTGAGAAGAGAGAATTGATATTATTATGAAATACTCCCACTTCTTACTGTGACTGATAGAAAAAAGGAATTAAAACCTCCAGAACAATCTTCCCTTTGTAAACTTGTTTCTTGTGCTTCCAATTAACGTGTTAGTGCTAATTGAATATGCAACTCAGATCAATGCGTGAAAAATTAGCAGAATAATTGTAATAACTTTAAAAAGTACACTGAAAGTGTACTGAAAGTACACTGAAAATATATCTTAATATATGGAGATACTTGCTTAACATATAAGTACAACATTATCACAAATATTAATATCACTTTTGCAAAATTAAAGCTTCACATGAAAGAAACCTAGTACAAATGTACTTTTCACATATGTTGAGAATTGTACTGAAGACATATGACACACTACACAGAATAAAGCAATCATTCATAAAAATCCACTTAGAATAACAACACATATAATGGCTCCTAATTTATTCCAAGAGAATTTGAACCATATGGCCCATATTAATGTACCTTATCTGTAAAACATACTTACTTAAGCATATGTTATATATGTGAGATATACTAGAGGAAATATTTTTAAACAGCAATGGACAGTCTCAAAGAACACTGCAATTGGCAAAATCATTAAAAAAATACAGTGGCCTTAAACTAATAATAAGTATATGGCCCAAAGCAGAAAATGCCTCAAAATGTCTTTTATTAACACTAGAATCTCAAATCTTCATCTGAACTTTAAAACTCAGTTATTTCTCAGGTGCAGGACATGAAACACCTCACACTGCATCTATAGTATGTAAGAATGGCAAATAATAAAGACCAGACTAATGAGTTCTGATAAATCAATATCAGGCAATTTAAGAAATTACCATCCCCAGATGTCTGCCCTGCCCTTCTGCCAGAAATTACTGCTCCTAACAGAACTGGCAAAATAGGTGCTACGTGTGCTTCTCAGCAGAAACAGTTCTTGTCAGCTGGTTTTCTCTCAAAGTGCTATCAGTTTCAGTTTGTGCTCACAGTACTTTTTTGATACCATCTGATACTATCAGATGGCTTTGCTTCATTGTCCCTTTTGCATTTACAAGTGGAGGCTATTAGAGGGGGGAAGGTGGGTCACCGCTTCTAGTTGTGGAGATAAGCCATTTTACTCATGAATAATAGGCTGCAGAAGCAGTGAATGCAAAAATGACAATTGGGAATTGCCTCATAAATCTTAGCACAGTAGACTGCCACCACCTTTGTCTGGATCCAGCCCACCAGCAAACTGTTTTGCAATGGCTAGGGTGTGTTTACTACGTAGATTAGGAGATGTGCCCTAATAAGTTTTTCCTGGGTTTAAAAGACTACACATTTTTAAAAACTTCTGTGCACCCCAGACCACTTTGAGAGCTGGAAATTCCCCTTTGTTACTTAAAAACATATTTAACAGACAAGTAAATTAAAGGGCATCATTGTCCGGTGCTGAGTAGACCAAGGGGTCCCTGGGGGCTAGAAGCAGTAGGGGGTCCCTAGGGTAGCAAGGCAGGGCCTGGAAACCAGAACCAGTCCCACCACCCCAACCAGGGAGCATGGCAAGCCACGAGGTATCCCTGGTGCTGGGCACTGACATGGGGACAGGGATAGGCCAAGGGCCGTGGGTGGTCCTGGATCAGCAGGGCCCACAGCCATGCTGTGGGGAGCTGGAGACCAACGTCCTATGGCATCACTAGGGCAGGGGCTGATGGGTAATATGTGGTCCTGGACCATGGGCAGCGTGGGGAGAGCACCAGGGAGGCTGGGCAGGGCCATTTAAGCCTAGTAGAGCCCTCAGAGCTCTGAGAGTGATTCTGGCAGTCCGTAGCCATTCAACTGTCATTGAGGGTCAGCTTTAAACTTCCTTGGCAGATAATTAATTATTTCCATACACATCTAGGAGCAGCACAGACAAGGAAGCATTCTAATTCAAGCTTGTCTGAGACGTTAGGTGATGTGGAAAAAAACCAGCTGAATTCTGTTTAAGTATTTGATGGGACCAAGCTCTTGGCTGTGATCTGCACATACCAAGCAAATGCTGCATCATGGACTCCAACAGCAGCGCAGCAATCTCATTCAAAATCAAGCCTGAGGAAGAGATCGTCTGCTGAAAAAAAGACAGCTTCTTCGAGCACTCACAAAACAGCAGAAATCAGTCAGTTTTCAGTTCTCCTTGGCCTCACGCCCCATTGCAGTGTTCAAAGCAGGAGGCTACAGAATAGGCTGCATATAGGCACTGGGAGCTTCTTTGGAAGCTGTGTCAAAATGATACAATCCTGGGGCAAGAAGGATGGTAAAGAAAAATTCAGAAGCTCATTTGTCAGATTACTCAACAGGATTTGGAGAGAGTGTGATTGGACTCCCATTTCTCAGGCATTTGAGGGATTTGGCATTCCAGTCATATTTGGATATTTGTTATCCACTGGCAGAGTGACTAGAGTGAGCTTGAGAGTGCCTGGCACACAGCAGAGGGACCTTACTGATATTCCTTCTGAGAGGAAATATTGCAGCCAAATATAGATATTCTGAATCCTCTGGATCCACATATCAAAGCATGGATTCACCCCATTGCACACTAGGCACTGTAGTGAGGAAATCACAGACAGGAGCTTAACTGTCCTCTGGGGGTCATTCAAATGTTCAGTCGGGTGAAACCTACTTTGATTCGTTGACAACAAAACCCAACAAAGATAAATAGGCTTATAAATTAGGAGCTTCGGCTTTCTACCTGAAATTAAGATGAATCTGAAAGCCAATCCTAAAATCCTTAAATTAAAAGTACTTAATGAGGTGCTCTGATATCTTCTTTAGACTTTCAATGCCTCAGTTTTTCATCTGTAAAATAGGGATAATGCTATTTTGTCTTGTAAAAAGAAATGCTCAGGTAAATTCAAGGCTATGAGGAACAAGGATTGTAACATTACCTTCCTTACCAGAATAAGCGAAGAGAGAACAGCTCTCCAGAAGATGAGAATAAAATACTTCTAAGAAAGAAAAAAATAAAACTGACAGAAAAGCCTTGAGATGAACTTTTCTTTTTTTCTTTTTTTTTTCCCCAAATAATCTCTTTGTTAAAAAAGGGAGACTCCAGGAAGCAAAGTTTTGATTTTTCTTGGTTTATGATCTATGTTCCAGGGGAAGCTGAAAAACACATCTTTTCATCCTTAATCTTAAACAGGAAGTTTTAACTAAGAATTTTGGAGATAGACATTTTTAACACTTACATGATGATTGTGAAATTATGTTTTAGGCCTTTTTGTATCAAACTGTTTTCTTTAATACTGGTACTCATTTTTATACACCAATATTTTACTCTTCTCTCCTTCTCTTTGAACAACAGATGACTTTACTTAATGTTTTTCCAGTATTCAGTTACAAAATATTAGTGATCAACTGACTAATTTTAAATGACACACAACTTCAATAGGTATGTTCTCACAGTTTTATAGCTACACAACATTGTGACCCAGGATGGAAAATAGCTGGAGGACATTTGGCTGGAAAATTTACTCTGCAGAAGTTAGACTTTGAGGACAGCAGAAAAAAATTACATTGAACCATAGCAAAGAGATTAGACGAATTAAGAAAAAAAGGAAGAGGAATTGAGAGTTGATGAAAGACTACCTGCAAGCACTTTTGCTAGTCATTCAGTAATTTTGATTGTGAATTTATAATTTAAAAGAAATAAATAATAAAAAACCGAAACAAAAAAACAAGGGGAAACCTTGCTAATGACAACTGAATTTAATTATATGTTCATAATCGCATCTCAGGTGTTTTTTTTTTCAAGAAAAAGGCTTCAGTCCTTCTCCTCTGACTTGATACAGGGGGATGAATTTCTGGTCTGTGATAGAGCTCTTCCAGGGGTAATTAGTTTCCACTCACAGGAGCTGAATTATAGGATAAAATCCCAAGGAAACTATCAGCCAAAATGTAATAGCAATAGAAAGTACTTTTATGTGGCTTTGTATTTTACTGAATGAAAATTTGAATAATGAGAAGCTGAACATGCAGGGATTCTTCTCAGTGGTAATTTACACTTATGGAAATAGTCTTTGGGTATTGTGAAAATGTGTTTTAAAGCAAGTAATTTGGATTAATTTTTTACACTTTTAGTAAAAGAAGATGTGATTTTGAATGTCTAGAACGTGCAGTCTTTTTTTCAACATACAATCAGTTCTGATTTGGGTCTCTATAGATAAATTTAAATGTACATTAATGAAAACTAATGTATTCAAACTTTTAAAATAGAAAATGGTTATGAAGTCAATAAGTAAAAAAAATATGTATATGGATAGAAATGTATCAGTAAGAAGACACACTTCATGAATTTTTTAGAAATTCAGTGATTTTTTATTCCTACTTAACATCAATAGAATACACCTTCAGAAAATTAGCACTTTATTCCATGCAAATTACCCCATATAGGTTCACATTTTATTAAAAAAAATATTACTTCTACATCTGTTTTTCACTGGTTTTATTTATAGATATTTTTGCCTTTTAGTTACCAATAGTGAAGGTTTTGAAAGGACAGAAAGCTTCACTAGAAGGGTCTTGAGGTATTTCCCATTGCCTGGAGATACATATTAGTACTTCCTAGAAGTTCCGTATTAAGCCAGTAAAGTCACTGGAAGCTTTGTCACTGGTGACACTGAATACAAGACTGCCTTCTTGAGGGCATCCAAATCTGAAGAAAGATGAAAGATTAGACAGACTAATAACCTGATGTAATACCAAAGTTTCTATGTTCCTGCTTTTTCTGTATATCATTAAGCTTTTGTTGCAGTTACAACAAATATGGGTAGAAGATCACTAATTAAAAAAATCCTCTTAGGAGCCTGGACTTTAACTGCAACTTTCAATGCTTCTTAATTCAATTTTACACTGATAAATCATAAAGAGGTACCTAAAAGGCAGGAAAATTGTGATATCATATAATTTTTACAGAAGGTCTTGTATAAGGAAACAGTTACAGAAAAATATATATCCGTATTGAATTCATCCTTTTTTTTATCAGAAGAGGCATATCTAGGTGACCCTTTCAGCCTTCTTTCCAAATTCCTTCTTATCATAAGCCTGAACAGAGTGTGGCCATATTTAGGTGCCCTATTTTGAATACTCTATTGCTATCATTTGTATCCCTTTTGACAAAAATTCTTGCCATTATTCACTGTAAGTTTGAAGTCTTCACTTTCCACATACAGAAGTTTTTGTCTCACTAGTTTGTACGATCAGTATTTATCTAACTTGACTCGTATTATCAACACTTGAGATGTCTAGTCTGAGCTAGTAGCTATCTGTTGTCTAGAACTCCTCTACAGTCAATGAAAAGAGAAGGGAACTCAAAAGGGTAACTATTCCTATTTATCTTAGATATATATTATAAAATGTGATGGGCACTAGAACAGTTTATTTTTCTCAGCATAATAGCCTGTACCAGCTGAGGTAAGCAATATGAATTTCCACCTGTTTTCAGATCCTATATTCCAAGCCTGAACTGACCAAATAAAGAGGTTGTCTTTATAGATAGATTCAACAGGTTTGCTAGAAAGTAGTTAAAGAATATATAAATGCCAGGGAGACAACAGTCTTCGCAATAGTTAATTTATCTCAAGTTTCCTTGATTTGTTTTCTTTTAGTTTGGAATTTTTACTTGCAATGGAAGGGCAGGGCTGTGATGTGAGACAATGTTCTACTTGGGCCTTTTTAATTAAATGGCTCATTCCATAAAACACAAACACTTTACATAGAAATAAGTTAATCTGGTACACCTAATTAAGCATTATATATTGGAGCCATGCATCAATGATTTGAGTTATATCAATGGACCATTTTATTTATTAAGGTTGACAGCACAAGTTCTTAAATACAATGATAAATTACTTCCTTTCAAGGGTATGATATTTCACCTTGGCAGTTCGCTCTTTTTTTTTAATGCTTTAGAGACAGCTAGGAGTGATCAGTTCATAAGCATCCTAAACATGCATTCTTCCATTTGGTTAGTTTCTGTTGTCAATCTCCCTCAATAAACTCTTCAGGGTTATCTGGAGGTGACTATACTTTCCCTTCCAGTCTAGTCTTTACAGTAGGTATCTATTCAAGAGCACATTTGTATAACCATTTACAAAACCACTGTGTCTCTTAACAAATAATTTTGAAGACAAAAACAACTCTGACTTTCTGAGACACAGATGGCTCTATTTGATGTTGAAGAGTGCACATCTCTGGCCAGAGTGGAATTTATTTTACCTGATAAATAGTGCTGAAGAAAGATTTATTTTTCCTCTTTCACTTTCTTTGATAATATGGAAAGATGTAGTTTTGCCTGAACTCATTGAATTCAGTGAAATAAAACATAAATCTCATTCACAAAAAAAAAGCAAGGTATTGTAGCTAGCTTAAAGGAACTTCTTAGGATGAAATTCAGCATATAATGTCTTAATCATATTTTTCATCCAACTTTATCTTTTTTTTTCCTTTTCTCTCCTGTGCAGAATGCTTTCACTTTCCATGAAGATGTTAAACTTAAAAAAAAAGACCTAAATATAAAGCTACTATTCACAATTGCTATTTTTTATGGAAGCTATAGTTTTGTTGCTGCATGTTTTAATTTTTCTTTGTAGGCTGTACCTTTGGCCAGGCTATGTAATCTTGGATAACCAGATACAAGTCATTACACATTGTCTTACTGAAGAATAAGTGAATTAAATGGCTGGCTTTGGAAAGACTTGGAAAAGCTGTTTACTGTCCTTTTACAGTATTTAGGACTATTATCACTATAATTGTTTTAGAAAATCCTCTGGCTTCTCTTATCATTAAAACTAGTTTTATCCTCTTGAAATCAAATTCCTCTTATCTGGAGTTTTTCTATAGTAAGAGCTCTCAATGCTCTCAAACTGATTGTGTGAATACATGCCTGGATTACTCAAGCTGTCTGAATAGTTGCCTAGTTTTAGCAGAGATGCCCTGGATGTATCAGGTTGTCCCATCTGTTTCAGAAAGGCATGCATCTTCCTTAAACACTGCTTTATAACCATTAGCCCTTGGCAGAGGTCTCAAAACCACTGGGCATCTCAAATAGCACTACATGCCTCTGTTCAAGTGAGAGGACTGAGCCTTAATTATTCTACTTTGTGGAGGTTTACCTGTGAAATATTTAGAAATAATGTCAGAAATATAGTACTTTCTACACTGTGGATTGAAAACAAGGGCTATATTTATGTACTTTGTATTTTTGCCTGTTTAGAGTTGTCTCCTGATATGCTGAGAGCTGGTAAGGTACTAATGAATGAAAAAACTGTCCTCATTAGTGTTTCATATGTGTTGCTTGACTGTGAGACAAAGACCATCTCCAGGAGACTATCAGTTTCTACATAAAACTAGTCTTCAACCTGTTATTTCAGGAAAGAGCATAATCAATCATTGAAATCACAGGCTCGGGCATGGAGTTCCCAGTACTGATAGAAACAAACTCTGGTTTATCTTACAGTTTATGAATGTCAGGCAGGATACTCAGTTTCATCTATGGTTAGCAATATTTACTTTCTAAACTTTCTTGCATTTCAGTGGGAATAGACAGCACAGTCTCCTATGCCAACAGTTGAGGCTGGAAGAACACTTGACACAACTTGGCTCAAGCCAAGCGGAATTCTAAGTGGAATATCAAAAACATAATATGGAAATACCTTAGTTCCTTTAGCACAAGGCCAGGAAAATGACCTGTATTGTTGGCCATAAAAACTCCAGGAAGCTGTAGTTCAGAACTGTGTAGGAAGATACAGAGTATCTGGAAAGAATCTTAAAAGTGTAACCAGCTTCGAGAGTCACTCAGAAAAGACTATCTGTTTCATTCTACAGAATACAAACACATAAAGCTTAGAATTATCTTCAAATTTTTCTCTATGAGCTGTTTTATATCTAGAAAGGAGGCAGAGTACAGTTTAAGATTTCTAGAATTATTCCAGCTTTCAGCAGAACCAAGTATGAAGTAGTTAGAACATTTATGCTCTGAGAATAGCAACAGAGCAAACTTGTCCCAGATGGACAGGGGGAGCAGTGGCAGCAGGGCTGGTGGTACTGACACCATAGCCAAATGATTAGCTCTGCTGAGAAGTACATCAGGTGGGGAGCAGAGATATGCTAATGAAGGTATACTACTTTCAAACGTAGGCTGGGATTTTGTTGTTGGTCTGCTCTGCCCTTAAGACTCTTGGAAACATGGTTCCCCAAATGCTGCTGGCATGTCCTTAGCTAGCCAGGAACTGCTAGTCTTTGTGCAGGAGCACTGATATATTCTTGCAGGCAAGTTTGAAATAATTACCCAAGGTAATGTAAATTTTAAAGTGATATAAGCTTCGTGCATTTTTTTTTTAGTCTGCTGTAGTTCCTCCAAAGTGTGGCTGGGACTGCAATAAATACAGTATTCTGAAATTAACTGGGTGGGATACACTTAAGGGTCTACCTCACTCTTGCAAGAATAAAGTGTAAGGTGTACAGTACAACTCTGTGTATGCATGTTACAAAAAAGTCATCTGAGGAAGACATAATAGATGGTACCCAAGTAGCCTGGCCTGAAAATACTATATCCATACACATGTATCCATACATATACAGTTTTTATGCATTACAGTTTGAAAGATCTGTTATCTTAAATTAGACCGTGGCTACCATGCACATTTGGCAAGTATCTGCTGTGTGAAATCAGCTCTCTGTGAGATCTATGAGAAAAGAAAAGCTGAGACAAATTGAGATCTGTTGGCCTCTCCAGTCTGATTAGCCCATGCTGTCACTTGAAGTGAAACTGGATCTTTGGATGTCATTCTTCTGTTGTCTTACACGGTGACATTAGATATTTCTGCTTGTTCCCATTAGTGCTTCCTTGGAGTCATAATTAATTTATATTAGCAAAGACAATTTCCATTTGCTATGACAGTTCTCCAGCTCCCTCAGGCTACTCAAATAATAATAAATTATCTAAATAAGAAGCTTTACTTCACTTCTGTTCCAATGTGTCACATTTTGAGGGTCCCTAAACCTATCCAGTAATGCATGTTTAACAAATTGGAATTCAAATGGCCTGCTAGTCCTCACCCATATTCCTAATGTGGCTTGACTTCAGTGGCTTTTTTTTTTTCCTTGCAGTGATGTGCCAATCCACTGATCATAACAAGTTATATTTGGAGATCTACACATGCTCTTGCTGAGAGGATTAAAAGGATGAATTTATAGCTTCCCGGTTGGATGGAAGAATACATTTTTCATACTTGTGTGCACATACAAATGATTATGAGAAAAAAAAATATGTTTTGTCCTCTTGACTACAGTCAAATTCAATGATTAGTGTCTCAAATCCATTCTGTCAAATGCTGAACTCATTTTATTTAGCATAATTGCTCCATCACTCATGGTTCATCTTACATAGCTAATAAATGGTTCCTTGTCAGCAGAAAAAGTGAGGGAAAATGCAAACTGTTGATTTGAAATAATTTTTTGATCTTGCATTTGCGGTTTAACCCAAGCATTGAAATTATTTTTTTCTTAGCTGTAGAATACTGGAATGCCTTGCATGCACAGATTCATTCATGTCACGCTCCACCGCTGTTGGCTACTGTCAATAATTGCTACCATTTTATTTTCTGATAAACTCTTCATTTTAGGGACTGTGGTTTGGCAACTCTGTGAAATAAGCTTGAGAGTCTTGTGGTCTCTTATCTCTCATTTATGCAGAGATAAGTGTCCACTTTCCCAGAACCCAAACTATTGCAGCATCTGGAGTGATTAATAAGCTTGATGACAGTCTCTCAATGAGCTAATGAGTGGAATAACCTCAGGAAACCAAGGATTTGCTTGCTCTGAAAAATGGATGCATGACTGTAGCATGAACAGCAATCCTAACTGTATTCTACCTTGCAGGGTGACAATGGTTGTGATTACAGATAGTAGAGATGTTTTAGTGTATGAGACATCTTTTGCCTCATCTACAGGCTGGGGGATGAAGGAATTGAGATCAGCCCTGTCCAGTAGGATTTGGGGCTATTGGTGGATGAAAAGGTGGGCATGAGCTGGCAATGTGCTCTTGCAGCCCAGAATGCCAGCTGAATCCTAGGCTGCATCAAAATCAGTGTGACCAGCAGGTCAAGATAGGTGATTCTGCCCCTCTACTCCGTTCTTGTGAGACTTCACCTTGAGTACTGTGTCCAGCTCTGGAGTCCTTAGCAAAAGAAAGACATGAAAGAGGGCCACAAAAATAAGCAGAAGGCTGGAATACCTCTCCTATGACGAAAGATGGAGAGAAAGAGAAGAGAAAACTCCAGGGAGACCTTACTGGGGCCTTTCAGTACTTAAATAAGGCTTATAAGAAAGATGGGGACAGACCTTTTATTAGCGCCTGTTTTAGCAGGGTAAGAGGTAATGGTTTTAAACTAGAAGAGGGTAGATTTAGGCTAGCTATAAGGAAATTTTTTTTACAGCGATAGTGAAACACTGTCCCAGGTTGCCCAGAGAGGTGGTAGATGCCCCATCCCTGGAAACATTCCAAATCAGGCTGGATAGGCTCTGAGCAACCTGCTCTAGTTAAAGATGTCCCTGCTCACTGCATGGGGGATGAACTAGATGATTTTTAAGTGTCACTTCCAACCCAAACCATTCTATGATTTTTGCAATCTTTTCAGCCTCCTGTTTCTAGAATCAGGCCCATCGCCCTTTGTAGTTTTATACAGCCTGCATCAAAACCTGTGCTCCACATCATCACTGCTGTTATTACCTATCCTAGTTAAAGGGTGAATAGACAATCATTTTCCTAAGACATAGCTGACATGCACTGCAGTTAAAGCCTGTATGGACTTGAAGATGTCTTCTGATAGGATTGTATAAATTCTCCAGTGCTTCAGCTTTATGCCTGAGGTGGATGGATGTATCATCTACCCTAATATTTCCATTCAGTGGGCTCACAAGCTCAGTAAACTGGCAGACAAGGTTCTTTGCAGCAATTCTCCAGAGAGACAGTCCTTCCGTCTCCAGCTGTGTGCATACATGGAAGGCTAGAAAACTTAAAAATATGCGTGTATAATATGAGGAAGAGAAGATGACAATACATATAAAGAAGTTCAACTGTGTGGTGGATGCATGAAATGTGACACATTTATGTGTATAAATAGCAGGAGAAGATTTATCTGAGTAGAGCTTGGTGTCTCTTGCAGTTTGTATAGCTAATCAAGCAGGACAGACAGACTCATGTTTTAAATGGAGATGGAGGATTAATTTGTTTTGTTTTGTTTTAGGTCAGGTAACAAGTGCTTGTCCATTCCTGTCCTTTTCCCATTGTGAATCAAGTCATATTATAGAGACATACTCTCTACATGAGATGTGCTTACATAAATATGATCATGTATCACAGGGTTTCACACAGGGAGAGTCACTCAGTTTTCACATGAGGTACAACATCACAGCTTTTCCCGGATACAGGTCTTGACATCTGTCTCATAAGCTTACCACATGGGAAGGTAAGACTTTGTCACAGGGAAAAGGAATTTACCATAGCATGAAGGCAGGAGCTGAGTGCTAAAGGAGTAATTTATAACACCTTTAATTTCCTACCCAATCCCAACTCTACACAGCTGCATTAGTCCACTTTTTCAGTTGTTCAGACAGTTTTGAAAAGTGTAGGCCTTTGCACTGAAAAATGCCAGTGTTTCAACTCTAGAAGTTCAAATGTCATGAATTTTATTACAGATAAGACTGAAAAGCTTGGACAAAAAAAAATCAGAAAATATTTGCATTATTCATTATCAGCCTTGCAGATTTTGCACATTCAGAGCACTCTTATCAACTCTTCCAACTGGACTTGAAAGAGGGTTGGAAACTTTGTAGGCTCTTTTATTTTTTCTCAACTAAAAGAAATATACACTGTTTTGAGGCCCTTGGATTTTAGATAAATCTCCAGAAGTCACAAGATTTACAATAAAATAACAAAAATTGGCAGGTCTGGAGCATATAACATAAAAGTTGTCCAAGTTCAAAAAGGTCTTGTCCCAAAGGCATAGAAAGAGAAGAATGGGGGAAAAACCACAAGAATGCCAATAATAAGAAAGCATAGTTAACTCAGAAATGAGACAAAAGTTAACCAAGGAAAAATCCTGATTCTAATAACTCTGAATGCTCTGCAGGTAGCTCATCCTTTATGCACCCTTAAATGAATCAGATCTAAATTGCTTATCCTTTCCAATGCCTGCCTGTCAAAGCCTGCTTCTTCAATTGAAGCCACTGCTGTGTGATTCTCCCCTGTGGTATCCTCCAAGCTACGCCTCTCCACTGTTTTTACAGGACCTTGTTTGTTTTCCAAAATCTTGACTGTGATCAGATGCTCCTGGTCCCTCATCTCACAGGGCCAAGCTGACAATGAATTATTACATATTATTAACGTTGCTGTTTAAGGGGTACACGGATAACATGATGTGTATTTCCCTTAGTCTCCATATATTTGAATACATATAAAATATTTTCAGACATACACCTAAAAATACATCTCCTAACCTATCCAGCTCTAGCTATCTTTAGTTATTACAATGTTGAAGATTCAAAACAACAAAATAAAAAAATAACCATGTAGGTAGTATATAGCAACAAATATATATAGGGTCCTAATGTCTTTAGTGGAAACTACAGTACATGAAGAAACTTGTGTCCAATGGCTAAGTATAATAATATATACAAGTAGCAAGACTCCTGAAGATGTTGTACTTCTTGGAAATGGGAAAACTCTCTCATCCTGTTGGAGCTTACAGAATGGACTCAACACAGACCAATGTGATCTAAGTTGAAGCCGTGTATTAAAGCCCACACACAGCTTATATATCTTTTCTCTATCAGTACACGAGCTACATTACATTGCTATTGGCTACATGCCCTGTCCATACACCTTACATGCGCCTAATTATCGCTAATAATTGGTTAAAGCTACACAGCCATGTCTCCCTTATAAGGCAGTTGTTGACATTCTTGCAGTTTCTTATCCTGTTGTTGATATTCTCGCAGCTTCTTCTGTTGTTGACATTCTTGTGGTTTCTATCTTGTTCTAGCAGGCTTCAGCTTACTGTTACTGCAAGCCTGCTCTGCCTTGACATGTCTCTACTCACCCCTCAGGCCTGATTACATTAGGGCAAGCCCAGACATGTCAAGGCAATACTGAGTATGAATGGGCCACATGTCAATTCTTCTCAAGATACATTACAACATCGTCCCACTCAGTGGACAACGAGGGAGGTGAATCTCAGGGCTGCTGGGGCGGCAGAGCCACAACAATGACTCCGAGGAACAATAACAAAACAATTTATTAGTTCTCCCTAATGAAACAATCAACAAACCTTACGGATAACGTTATTTTTGTAGGTGACTATTTTAAGACGTGACTAAATTTTGAGGAAAAGGAAGAAAGAGTTATTAGAAAAGAGGAAAAGATTGAGGGGTGGGGGTGGGGGTGGTTTTGTGTGTGTGTGTGAGAGAGAGTAAGAGAGAAAGAGAGAATAAGTTAAAAAGAAAAGGTTATGACCGCCCATGGATCCAACAGTGTCTCACTGGAGCAGTCCAAGTCTTCAGTTCTTCGGCGGCGGGTGCACCACAATCAATATTTTTTCTGTCCCTTTATACCCTTGAGCTATCTGGGTGGCATTCCCAATTTCCACAGGAAGTGGTGTTGATTTTCATGAGTCTCATGAGCTAGTAGTGTGGCCCCTGACATTCACCTCCCCATGGCACAGTCAGCAGGAGCTCTTAACTAAAGAAAAGACAGAGTCCCACCTATGCAGAATTTATCTCTTCTTTTGTTAAAGCATATCTGCAAGGAGCCAAAGCAGGAGCACAGAGACATTGGGAGCAATCAACACTTCTGCCCTCCAGACAGGTCTTTCCAGACCTTATCACCACACAAAGTTTGAGGCACACAATAGCCAGGCTCTTACAAAACCAAACAATAATAAAAAGCTAGGTGAGTGGAATAAACTATTAGCCTTCATCAGTTCACTCCCTTTCCCTCATTCTAGAGTCCAGTATGAAAAAAAAAAATCTTTGAGAAACATTTTTAAAAATTCTCAATATACTGCATTTGCTCAGATGAATCTTTATCTACATGTCCCAGTTTTACATTTCTAAAACTTAAAAACATTTCCAACTATTACAAAATTATCTTTCTACTTTATAAAGTAACAGTACTGAAACTTTCTGTATTTTCATCAGTTCATCTGTTTCAGAAATACTATAGCAGGCAAAATACATGTAAGTGCAAAATCAGGTTATTTATGAATATATATATTTATTAAAAGATTTTTAATGTATATTTACTTGTTTTATAAGAATGTATAGAGACACATTCTGTGTGCAGATTAAATTCTATATAATTCAATTCTCAAGCTGAAAAAATGAAATATTGCTTCAAGAATTAAGTAACAAATGCATATATGCCAATTTTGCTCTTAACAGCTTTTCTTTTTAAATTAAGTTATTTTTCAATAAATCTTGCAGCTGCAGGGAAGCCAAGTGGTAGAAAGCTAAACCTGTGAAAATTCTAAAAAGAGGGGAAGAGGGAAGACACAGAGAATTACAGGCTCATCAGTCTCAAATTTAGGCTTGGCAGAACAATGAAACAGCTGGTGTGAAGCTTGACTAATAAGAAAATAAAGACATTATAATTAGAGGCAAGCAATATGGAACTATGGGCCATAGATTTCCCCCAACTAACTTGATACCTGTTTAGATTAAAATACTATGCAAATTGATAGAAATAACAGTCTTCATGTTAATAAATTGTGCACAAGTTTTCCTTCAAATTTTACTTGATATTACAGAATGACTTATTCAAGTGCTATAAATAGTACACAGTAAAAGGATGGGATATGGTCTGCTAGAGTTGTCACACAGTAGTCCAGAGGAATTATGCAGTGTCTGTTCCTGTCTCTTTCACAGCCCAATGTTTTTAGTTATGTCCTATATAAATAAAACTAAAACAATCATAAAATTACTACCAATCCATATGGAGGAAACAGAAAGATTGAAGGAATTATAAATAATGAATGACATGGCAAAAGCTATGTGATTCTTTTAGTAAGTAGGGCATAAGTAAAAGCTTTTTACACAGAGATGGCATATTTTGAATGCAGGAAAAAAGACTGAAACCTACACTTGTCCAAGAGGGCTCTAGCTGTGAAAGAGTGAAGCTGAGAGACACATGGATGCATATTTCCCCCACCCCCCTCCATCTCCAGGCACCCTCAGCAGCTTCTCTTGTAGAGGTTCTCAGGTAGTGTCCCCTAGCCAGAGATTGCACACAAGCAACCATTACTCCAGAGAGTTAAGTGGTGGCAGTGGCAGTCTTACTGCAGCAGGCATGGCTATTAACATGACCTGGTGATTGAAAATGGAAACTAACCCATAGAAAACAGGAATCAGACTCTGATTTTTAAACCTAAGTGTAACTAATCTTTGCAACAACACTTCAGTGCCTGTGATGGGTTCTCTGACAAGTTTGAATTAAGGCTGCTTGTAATTTAAACACTGAATTCAGTCAAACAATTCATAGAGGTCTATGCTGTATAGGAGGTCAGACTACCTTGTCACAGTGGTACTTTTTTGCTTTATAAATATGAATGATAATACCCTCTGTGTATTTCTTAAAGAGCAGCACCTGGGAGATGTGATTACATGGGATTTTCAGCTTCCCTTTAAAAAACCCCCAATAAATTGCATAAAACTAAAACCAAGCTAAAGAAAACAGAAAACAAATGGACATGGGTTTATGCTTTTTTTTTTTTTTTAAGAAATCTTATATCTTCAGAGAAAATCATAATTTTTTTTCTATGTATTTCTTGACAATCCACAGACACCTCCAGTTTTCTACTTCATCCATGGTAGCTCCCCTAGGTAGGAGTACTGATGTGTTTCTGCAAAGAATGTGTCTGATTTATCTAAGGGAAGACAAAACTGATTTCAGTGTAATAATCTGTGTTTCTTCAGTTCATATTAAAGAACAAATTTTGAAATATATGAAACCATCAGGTCTTGTCTTATTTTGCAGCTCTGCTTGATGCTATCAGGCTGTTTTTTCCCCTTATTTTCCTATTACATTGGAGGATTACTGTGAGTAAGACACTGCTGCATAGTTATTGCACTTGGAAAGTTTTGGGTTTTTTTTTAATCACTTAACAAAAGAATGAGAAGTCCTGGGCTGAGCAGCAGCTCCTTACAAACTTGGCAGCATAAATACTCTTCATGCCTTCAGATTTAGTCCTCATCTAAGTATTATCCTCTTGAAACAATATAAATTAATCTAGTAATTAACTACAGCTATAGTATGAAACTTTTAAAGCAAAAATAAAATCTACTGTATGTAGACTCCTCACTTAAAAAGGAGTCGTTGCTATAACATTAGCAGAGCTGGGTAGCATTCATTTTTCCACTATTTGTTATCTGGCAATCTCTGAGTTTCTTGTGTGCTGTGAAAGCTGGAACATTTCTTCCCCTTAGAAAAAAAAGTGACTGACTTTTTAAAGTTTGTGAACTGCCTCTCATTGGAGTAGCTCTGTGAAGCTCTGTTTGTTAATGCTCCTCTCTTTAACAATTATTCAAAATAAATTTCTCAGAGAGGGTCAGCTCAGAAGCAGATCTGGTGTTTCTCTTGCCTTTTTTCAGCTTCCCTTTCCCCCTCAAAGTGTAACAGGTAGGTGGCTCATAGAAGAACACAGCCTTTGTGTTGTACAGGTAAGGCCATTAATTTGAGTCCCAGAGATGGATGACTTTCCAATCCACTCTCCTTTGTTGTACTGCATCTGTGATTACCCTGGAGAATAAAAAGAATGAAAAAGTATCTCCCTCGCCTCTCTTATTTATGACTCCAGGCACGGAGTATCATTATCAGCCTTGGAGTTGATATAAGAAGAGCCCTCAGGTTAGTTAAAGTACAAGTAGTGAAATAGTAGCTAAGATTCCTTTTGGGCTCTTCCTCCCCACATGATATGACCTGTATGGTTTATTTCCAATCACTTTCAACTATGTAGCAGTCAACTAGAATTCAACAGCCTGAAGTATATTAAATTAAATATATATTTTATTATATTAGTATATATTATAAATATC
>JAAGNO010006644.1:23571-38365 GCA_033439905.1 Ceryle rudis | reverse complement strand
TGGCCTCCTCCTTGCTGTCAGGGATGGGGCAGGGGAGGGTGGAGCCCAGCATGAGGGTGCAGACAAATAAATCCATTGTTTAAACACTGGGAAGCAATTCAGGTGTTTAACATACTGACCTACTGCCACTTGGGCTGTCTGAAAGCCTCATATCCTGGTGATCCTAATATTTTCTAATAACCTCCAGTCTATTTTATAAAAGGACAGCTGAACAATCTATCTGAATATTAATCAATGTGCAGTTATGCTGTATGCTGGAGAAATTATTTCTAGGTTTTTAACCGTGATTAAGTCTGTGTTTAACAAGTGTTGCAACACTTGTGAAAGAGGAATTAAGAAATTCCTAGTTTTAATCAGGTAAAAATCATGTATTAACCCACTTCAGAATGGAATCCTCATGCAGAATGCCTTCAAGCTCTCCTAATTCTTTGTTGCTGTTATTAATATGGCTAAAGCTTGGAATTCCTAAATTCTAAAATAATCTGCTGAGATTTATTAAACTTCTGAAAACTCAGACTTTTATCCTGCAATAAGTCTCTGAATTATGAGTGGTTCCATGTACATAAATACTTCATTTCATTGACAGGCTGAGGGAGTTGGGGTTGTTCAGCCTGAGGAAGAGAAGGATCCAGGGTTACCTAATAGCAACCTTCCAGTACCTGAAGGGGGCCTACAGGAAGGCTGGAGAGGGGCTGTTTACGAGGTCCTGTATTGAAAGGATGAGGGGTAATGCGTTTAAATTAGAGAAGAGTAGATTTAGATTGGACATCAGGAAGAAGTTCTTTACATTGAGGGTGGGAGAGCAGTGGAATAGGCTACTCAGGGAGGTGGTTGAGGCCCCATCCCTGGAGATATTTAAGCTGAGGCTGGACAAAGCTCTGAGTAGCCTGGTCTAGTTGAGGGTGTCCCTGCTCACTGCAGGGGGGCTGGACTAGATGACCTTTGGAGGTCCCTTCCAGCCCTAGCCATTCTATGATTCTATGATTTGTTCTAGAAATAGATTAATTATATAAATTTAGGATTAATATTCACTGGGAAGCCTGTTCCAGTTCTTAGCAACCCTTTCAGTGAAGAAGTTTTCCCTCATGTCCAACCTAAACCTCCCCTGTTGTAACTTTCAGCCATTTCCTCTTGTCCTATCACTTGTTACTTTGGAGAACAGACTGACCTCTACCTTGCTACAGCCTCCTTTCAGGCAGTTGTAGAGAATAAGGTCTCCCCTCAGCCTCCTTTTCTCCAGGCTAAACAACCCCAGTTCCCTCAGCTGCTTCTCATAAGACTTGTGCTCTAGACCCTTCATAAAATTTACTGCCCTTCTTTGGACATGCTCCAGAACCCTGATGTCCTTGTAGTGAGGGACCCAAAACTGAATACAGTATTTGAGGTGTGGCCTCACCACTGCTGTATAGAGGGGGATGATCACTTCCCTACTCCTGCTGGCCACGTTGTTGCTGATGCTGTTGGCCTCCTTGGCCACCTGGGAACTCCTTTGGCTCATGTTCAGGTGGCTGTTCATCAACACCACCAGGTCCCTTTCTTCCAGACAGCTTTCCAGACAATCTTCCTCAAGCCTGTAGCATTGCAGGGGGTTGTTGTGAACCAATAGCAGGACCCAGCATTTGGCCTTATTGAACCTCATACCATTGGCCTCAGGCCATCAATCCATCCTGTCCAGATCCCTCTGAAAGGTGTTCCTACCCTCAAGCACATCTGCACTGCCACCCAGCTTCATATTGTTTGCAGACTTACTGAGGGTGCACTCAATCCCTTCGTCCAGATCCTTGATAAAGATATTAAAGAGAACTGGCCTCTGGGGAACACAGTTTGTGACCAGCCTCCAACTGGACTGCCTGCAACTGGACTGCATCATGACCACTCTTCAGGTCTGGCCATACAGACAGTTTTTCACCCCCCAAGCATTCACCCTCCTAAGCCATGAGCAGACAGTTTCTCCAGTAGGATGTTTCAGGGCTAAAAAGGGCTAAAAAGCATGAAAAGGTGTAAAAGACAAGCTAGTCACTGCTGTTGCTTTGATTTGTTGTCTTTGCAAATTGATGGGCTAATTATTTGAATCTATTCCCATAAAACATACATACTTGAAAATAAAGGGTTTTTTCAAAATCCACGTTTGAATAGCAGTGTAATAAGACAAAACAGACAAACAAAAAAGAGACTCATTTAATAAGTGTATAGTCATTAAAATAAAGGATTCATTGCATAACAGGATTTCATGTTGTCTTTGCACAATATGATAATAAAAGAATTAAGAAACCCCAAATGTAACAGAATTTAAAAACATGGAAGTTTGCCTCTCAGAAGTAGCATTTATCATCTACATCTCCCCTGTTTCTCAACTTTTTTCAGACTCCAAATCTTTCTTCTGTGTATCAAGACCTGCAGTTCCATGCCCCTTTTCCTGCCCAGTCAATCTTCCTGAAACTGTTCACAGAATTGCAAATGTCACAGTTCCCGGACTGTGAACCTGTGACATCTGATTGAAGTTAGGTGGACCTAGTAGATGAATGCATTAAATTGTTTTGAGACGTTAACTACCAAACTCCACAATGGTTAAATGATGTGTCCCCCAGATGTGTCTTGCTTACCTCAAGCTGGTAGTAGTAACACAGTTATAGGTGGCCAGCTTTAACAACAGATTCTACAGATACATCAGCTGGTGATAAAGTGCTCAGTGTGTTGTGCTCAGCATGTCATTATCTCCTCAATACTCCTTGAAGGACTTTTGTGATGTGAAAGTAAGAAAGCATAAAAGGAACAGAGAAAACCCTGCACCTGTGTTTCATTGCAACTAGTAGAACAATGCAACTATGCCACCTCACACAAATCTATAGTTCAGTACTCTAAATTTGGTGACAGTTATGAGACTAAATGATTCAAGAGCTTTGAGCGAGTCCAAGTTGATTAAAATTTCACAATCTTCTATTGTATAGTAAGCATTTTAGTTATTCAGACTTAATATGGTCAGGAATGCTATACTTGCAACCTTTTACTTTTCTGAAGGTTACATGTCACTGCACTTTATAAATTAATTGAAGTCATAGATGTATTCTGTGGGTCTACTCAGCTTTTCTTGTCCAGAAATGTAAATTCATATGAATATATAGATATATGCCAAAATTATAGAATACAGTGGAAGAAAATTAAATGTCAGATTTTGATATGTATTATTTGATAGTAGCCACCAGCTGTTGCCATTAATTTAACAAGTGATATTTTCTAGCAACTCTCTGACATAAAGGGGAAAACTGAGTTGTTTGTGACAATGTGAGCTGCTGCAAACAGAAGGACTTTTGTTTACCTTACTCTCTACAAGTGGGGTTAATTCATCTAGCTGTCATAATTCTCTTGAGCTGCTCATTAGAATTAAGGCCAAAATATATCTGATGAGAAAGTAATTTTAATGTACAGCTGTAGAATAAATCATACTACTTTATTTTTACCTTAGTAATATTTCTCTCATCTTTTCTGTTCTTATGTTAACTACTACTTTTGAACATAGCATCTGAAGTAATGTGACTTGAATCTCTCAAAAACAAAGATAATTTTTCACACTACAATATAACAATTTAAAACCTATACCTTAGCATTTGTTGAAACCTCCGGAACTGTAGCACTTATATTTTTACAGAAAGTTTTGAGTATATGTTAGTGTTTGTATAAGATTTTTCCACTCATACTACGGAGCAGAAAGTATCTTTGGATTGTCAACCTGTATCTGTCAGCCACATACAGATACACATTTTAGAATTTTTCCTAATATTTCAGAATATTTGGCCACCATAATCCCATTCTGAGTCAATGTGCAGTGGAAGAAAATATAAGAGAAGCAGCTATATTACCTAAAGGGCTGTCTTGATTGTTTCTGATTCTGAATATGAAAAAGTGGAAGTGAATAAAGGCAATCTGTGGAATTTGAAATTATGTTATCTGTGTATTATATCTATTCACTTGGAGAGACTCCTTTTGTCTAGTTTTATGACTTGTGTCTGTAACAACTGACAAGATCAAAATCCTTAATTGATTTTGTTTCTAAACAGAAATTCCATAAAGGAAGGATAGTATTTCCATAGGAATCAGATAGGAAATACTATCCCATTTTACAGGGAAATCAGTAAAGAACAGATACATTGAACAACATGACTATGCAGTATAACACACCATAGCTGAACCAAATTTGGAACATTTTCACTCCTGAGTCCATCATACTCCTTTGTATTAATTTTATCTTGCCTGTTTTCCCATTCAGAACGTTATGCCACAGTTATCTATTATACAGATCTGTTAAGCCACACCTGTGATTCTAAGAGCTCAGTTTATTAATGATACCCACTTATGGGTGGGAGTAGTATACTGCAGTCACCTTATCCATTTGCTATATCTGACTCTGATCATATTTTATACAAATTACAAGTGATGTAGGAGTGCTGGGGGAACATATGGTTAATTATTTTATCCAGACACCCTTTATCATTTCTCATAAAATCATTCTTCACCTACAGAGAGAGCATAAGGACTCTCATCGCTGTATTTTGTCATATGTGGCAATCATCAGTTCTGCATTTTATTTTTTGCACATTATGTTTATTTTATTTGCAGATTCTTAGAATCTTTTAGGTTGAAAAAGACCTTTAAGATCATCGACTCCAACTATTAACCCTACTCTACCAAGTCGACCAATAACCAATATCCCCATGCAACTACATCTATACAGCTTTTAAACACATCCAGGGATGGTGACTAAACCACCTCCCTGGGCAGCCTGTTCCAATGCCTGACAACCCTTCAAATGAAATTTTTTTTCTTAATGTCCAGTTTAAACTTTCGCTGATGTAGCTTGAGGCCATTCTCTCTTATTCTGACCCTAGTTACTTGTAAGAAATGATCAGTGCCTACCTCTCCACAATACCCTTCCAGGTAGTGGAAGAGAGCAATACGGTCTCTCTTCAGCTTCCTTTTTTTCAGACTAAATAGCCCCAGTTACCTCAGCCAGTCCTTGTAACACTTGTTCTCCAGACCGTTCACCAGCTTAGTTGCTCTTCTCTGGCACTGCTCCAGCACCCCAATGTCTTTCTTGTATTGACATGTCCAAAACTGAAAACAGTACTCAAGGTGTGGCTTCACCATTGATGAGTACAGAAGGACAGTCACCTTCCTCCTCCTGCTGGCCACACTATTTCTAATACAGGCCAGGATGTCATTGGGCTTCTTGGCCACCTGGGCACACTGCTGGCTCATGTTCAGCTGCTCATGATCAGTACTTATGATCAGTACCCCCAGGTCCCTCTCTGCCAGGCAGCTTTCCAGTTACTCTTCCCTGAGCCTGTAGCATTGCCTGGGGTTGTTGTGGCCCAAGTGCAGGACCCAACATGAAGCTCATACAATTGACATTTTTAATTTTGACATTTGTACTTAATTACATCAATCCAGTCTGTCCAAGTCTTTCTGTAGCACCTCCCTACCCTCAAGAACATCAACACTCCCACCCAACTTATCTGCAAACTTACTGAGGATGCATTCTATCTTCTCATCAAGATCATTGATAAAGATGTTAAACAGAAGTGGTCCTAATACTGAGCCCTGAGGAACACCACTTGTGACTGGCCACCAGCTGGATTTAATTCCATTTACCACCACTCTTTGGGCTCCACCATCCAGACAGTGTTTTACCCAGCAGAGCAGATACCCATCCAAGCCATGGGCAGCTGGGCGGTGTCACCAGGCTCAAAGCCAGGAATTCATCTGGTGGATATTTCTGTCTAAATCCTCATGAATCCCTGTAACTGGTGGGATAGAGGAGAACAAGAACACAACTTGTGCTCCCAATCCCTTAACCAGCTGTCCTGAAGCCCTGATGTCTCTCTTCCTTGCCCATGGACTTTTTGATTTAAATTCATCACTGCCTATTTGAAAAATTAGTAACAGGTAGTAGTCCAAGGGCTGAACTAGTGTAGGAAGTTTTCTCTTTATGTCCTTAACCTGGGCCCCAGGGAGTCAGCAGGCTTCCCTAAGAAGTGGGTCTGGTCTGCAGACAGGGCCTTCCACGCCCTTCAAAAACAAGTCCCCTATGACAAGAACACATCTTTTTTTCTTTACTGAAGTTGTTTTGATGAGTCATAGTTCAGCTTAGCCTCAGCATCACCTGTAAGCTAGGTGAAGCTTCATACTCATCATTATTAGATTCTCCCTGCAGAGTGACATATCTATTTTTCAAGGGCATCTAGGGAGGTGCTTCTTCAACACTGCATGAGTTCCACTTTGACTTATTTGAATAACAGAACTTGCATATCTATGACTGAAAGAAATTCAGAAACAGTACCATCTTAAGATATCCTCAGCACAATAGCATTGAATCTGCCTTTTTGCAACAGATGTGATTCATTAGACTTATCTAATGCACAGCACAACCTCCCCAGATGGCATAGACATGACTAAGACATGTAACATGGGATTAGGAATGAACGGCCAGAAATTCTTCGAACTGGAACTGGATGACCCCTCACAGTGTGGAGTGAAAACTATTGATAAATTCTTCCTTACTGATATTCCTTGCATAATTTCTTTTGCTTATACACTAGTTTTTTCACTGATAAAAAATTGTGTGCATCAGTTATACACATTGTTAAAGACCTATAAATCCACTAAATATAGCATGTACTCATGAGGAAAAGGCATAAATTCCCACCAAAAAAAAAAAAAAAAAAGAAAAAGAAAAAAGTAGAACATGGTGTTCAGGCCTCCCAGGTAACCTCTTTAATATTGTGGAGATGTTCCTTCTGGAGAATCTACGCCATGTCCTTTCTTTCTTGGTCCAACTTTTATTACATTTTCACATTGGAATGCAATCAACAAATGCAGACTACATTTCCTGTTTTGCTTAAAACACATATAAACTGAATTTCATTAATATGATTTTCTGATAGAAAGGTAGATTAAAAAAAACCCAAACAACTTTCTATCTGTTTAAGCCAAATTAGAATATTTTGAAATATTTTGTGTCATCTGTCCTCAAGAAAAATGGAATTGAGTTTCCCCATCAGCTTATTGCCTTTTTAAAGTATTATATTTGGGTTTCTGTCCTCCCAGGTCTATCAGAATACTTACAAGAAAACATGTCATACAATTCAGTGTTGTTTTACCTCCAGTGTGATTGAATAAGTATGGGAATACAATAGTTTGGGATGAGTCCTTAGATATGTACCCAGACAGCCATCAAGCTCCAAAGTTTTGAGGTAGAATTGCAGAAACATATTTTTTGCATTGGATTTAACAGAAAATGAAAATAAGTACTCAGATAATTAAAGAAAACTGAATTTTGCTTCATTTCCTATTTTGAAATACCAAAACATGTCATTCGGACTTTTTCTAAATCTCCATCCATTCTGGATCAATTAATTCAGAGTCTTTTATTTCATTAAAAAAAAAAAAAAAGGTCAACTCTCATGATTTCATTCAAAATCTTAAATCATAATAAATTATTCAGGATGAAAAATCATTCTTTTTTACATTGCTATGTGTATGAATCTCTTCTAAAATTACACAGTGCATCCTACAGACATTTCCCTAATATCCTTCACAATATAAAGGTATTGTAAATAAAGTTTCATTTCTTACATTGAATGTATCTGGGGAATTCTGTGAAAAAAAGTCAATCATTATAAAATGGGACAAATGGTAATTCTATAGTTCATCTTAATTCAGGCTTTTCTGACCTTTGAATTAAGAAAAATTACAGAGCTACTCCAGCTGAGTCCTGATGTCTGTACCTCATTCACTATGAAAGTTAATGAGATAGGGTGTACTGATAATAATTTTGCTTCATTAAAGTTGTCCCTTGAGTCTAGATGTTGCCAAGTTCTTCCAGTCTTCACTGAATTCTGGCAAAGCTTGGAAGTGCTTGACAGTTTTCTGAGGTAACTTTGAAACTGAAGAATGAACACAAACTAGTGATGTTGTAAATATCCGTGCATCTGTATTCAGTCTGACTGAGCTGGAGTTAATTTTTCCCCATAGCAGCCCTCCCAGTGCTGCTCTTTGCATTCAGAGCTGGAAAGGTGCTGATAATGCACCCGTGTGGTGGCTACTGCTGGGAAGGGCTTGCACAGCACCAAGGCTGTTTTTCCAACATCTCCCCTGCAGTGGGATCGGTGGAGAAGATCTTGGGAGGGGACACGACTGGGATAGCTGACACAAACTGACTAAAGGGATATTCCATACCATATGATGTCAGCTTAACAATAAAAGCTAGAAAAAGGGGGCAGGGGGGAGGGATGGACGACATCTGCTTGTTCTCTGAAGCAATCACTATGCATTTGGAGCCCTGATTCCCAGAAAAGGGGCCAGACATCACCTGCTGATGGGAATTAGAGAATAAATTTAATCTTATTTTCTGCCCCCTGTTCCACCTGAGAGGAAGAGGGGGGTGTGAGATAGAGCACCTTGGTGGGCACCTGGCATCCAGCCAAGGTCAAGCCACCACAGCATTATAACATCTATGTCATGTGATGCTTCTCAGAGATTTATCATACCTATTACAATGCTTATCTCTTCTTTGCAATATCAGAAACACTTTAACAATTTCTGGTCTCAGCAGTTTGACAAAAATGCAAATTTTAGAAGTCTTTTAATGTGAATTCATGTTCTTTAATTGAGGTAGTGCACTTTCGTAGGACATTATTCCAAAGTGATGGAGTTTACTAATCTATGTCACAAGATCCTATCTCTTGCAGTTACTGGATTCTTTGAGGGTTTGTTTGCTTAAGTCTTTGGAGGTAAATATAATGGGTGTGACTTTTTGCCAGAGAACATCTAGAAAGAACACAAACACCCAAACATACAAAAATTCACCTGTCATATAGCATAAAAATTATGAGACTCTTAGGCTACTTCTGACACTCAGTGAAAGAAGTGTTTGTTTGGAAATTATTCAATGCATTGGCTTAAGTGTGACACTTTCAAATAGAATTGCTACAGCCTGGGTAGTTCCACAACATCTTCACTCCTGTTCCTTTCTCCCTTGTTTAAGTTTCTTGTTTCACTCCCAAACACCTCCCAGGCCTAGTATTTCTTCTGCCAACTACTCATCTGATCTTAGCTTCCATTTACCTGATGGCTGCCAGGTGTTACCCTTGACCAGCCTCCACCTAATTTCAGTCTCTCCAGTCCCAGTCTTCTCTGAATTTCATGTATCCTCAGCTAGCTAATATAAATTTTTGTCCACCGTCAACATCTTTTATTCACCAACAGCCTATGTGTATAAATCTGCCTCCCTACTCTTCACACATCTGGCTTTTCTGCTCTCTCTATTTAAATCATGTTTCTTGATTTCTTGGTCCCAGAAGAACAAATGGTGGAAGCATGGAAAAGAGAGGTTCCCTGCTCTTTTACAGCACTGACTCAACACTTTCTAGGCTCATCTGGACCTAAGGTTTTAATAATAAAATATTAATTGAAATCTACTATGAAGATTTCAAGTCCTAAGCCTTTGTGGACAATAGTTTTGCAAACAAAAGGTTTATTAATTTGATTCAATGTAGGCAAAATGATGAATTTGATGTCAAAGTTCTATTTTGACTTGCCTCTTTTAGAAAAGATTGGCTTTTGTCAGGCATACATTCTGAAATGTCTCCATCCAAAGTTTTGCCTAAGTAACGGATTATTGCACAAGCTATCTTTGAATGATGCTCATCCTCAGCAATAACTGGTGCTAGAAGGTTCTATACACAAAACTTGGTGCCTTCCTTTGGCTATAAATGCTCAAGTAGTTTCTTTCTTTTTTCCCTAAGATGGCTTAGCAATGGAATTGAAATCAACATTGAAAGTGATTATTGCTATAGTTTAATAGAAGGAAGTCTGATCATCAGCTCCAGTAAGTGAAAGATTATGTACGGTATGTGTTTAACTACCAATACACCTGGCAGTATACTAAGCAGAGAGGCTGTTCTTCAGTCTGCATGTGAGCAACAATTTTTTGAACACAGATAAATCAGATTTTTACATTGTTAAGGTTTTAAGTTGTAATTTGAATACATTGCACAAAAGTTACACTGTCCAGTGACTTGGATGGATTAGGATCTCAGGATTAAAAATAAAATGCTTGGTGGGAAAGAGTGGTTTTCTGTGGAATTTTGCCTTTCAAAATAGAACCAACTAATAGGGAAAATAACTCTAGTACATGGTCTCAATTCATGCCCTTTAATGATATACTTGAATACTCCCCAATGCCATATTTCACTCATTGCTAATTTTCTGAAGCATATATCACTTTGCCAAAGTACCTGAGCAGGAGACAAAGAAATGCAAATTTAGGCATAGCGTTGTATAACCTCCATCTATAGTGCAGGATAAGCTGTATCTCTGAGTGTGTAAGCATTAGGGTAAGGCTGCTGGCCCAGGGAGTAGGGGGCAAGTGAGTGGCTGTGTGGGTCTTAACTGCCAGCCAGGCTCAACCCACCAGAGGAATGTAAAAGTTTTATGAAGTAACCTACAAACTATGTACACATACATTGGTAGGTGGTTTTGATCTCGACCTCCCATGATTCCTGTTGCTGCAAATTTGCATTACCTAAATGGAGGATTTAAAAATTAAACTTGAATATTGAGTTAAAAAGTAAGCACATCTCCTAAGTGACTTGAAACTGATAGGAAACTGAAAAAAATAAACAGTTTCCAAATTGTCAAGTTCTGCCTGTCTTTCTTCACAGCACCTGCATGGTTTCATGATGAATTCTACAACCCGTCATTGGGAATAGCATGCTGCAAGTCTGATTATAACAGAGGATGTAATTTGTTCTTATCTTTGCCACATGTACAATCTCTCTATTCCATGAAGTCACAAAACAAAATTGGTTTTCTCCATCTGTGGATTATTTAACCTTTCACAAACCTGCCATGTACATGGTTATGCTAGAATTTCTCATCCTTTTTCTTCCTCCATTCCTGACAGATAGGTATGAATAGCACATCTTGAGAGTTAGGTGGAAAGGAATAAACTAAATAATTGAAGAAGCTGGGATTTTTAGAACAGTTAACTTTATTAAGATGTATGTGAATTGACATACTTTAAAATGTTTCCTTTGAGACCTTTGTAAAAAAAGTACATTCTTATTTTTTAAATATAAATCCTCAGATTTTGAAAAGACTGCATGTTATCCAGTGTCTGTAATAAAACTGGCTTATATCCTTTAAAACATGTGTGTTTGTGTGTACAAATAGCCCATTTTTTCTTCATTATCCATTCATTTTAGCTTTTCTAATCATCACCTTAAGACTCCTGCCTGTTTGTGGGTTATGTCCTGCTTCCCTCTCCCTTAGGGTGATGTATAGTTATAGCAACAGAAAGGTCAAATTGTGATCAGGAGAAGCATAATAACTTCACATATCAATGTACATTTATTCTTTCCTGACAAATGATCACCAATCCTCCTGAAAATTCCCTGTATCACATGGTCCCCTTTGACCTTTTTGTCAATAAATAATGCATTCTCTCTAAAGTAATTGAACTACCTTATTTGGCTGCAAAATCTCTTATACCATAAAACATGATACATAGGACAGTGAAAAATTACGTTGCAGAAAGACTCTAATTTTACTACAGCATTTGGATGAAGACAGATTCCTTCGTATTATAACCTTTTTTTCACACTACCCCATAACTTGATCTGAACTGAACCAAATGCCCGGGATTTTATAGACCAAATGAGATTGCTTCTTTTTAAGGACAACTTGGAGAAATGTCTAGAACAAAAAGGTTTTTACATCTGAACATACATTTTGGGGAGCTATTTAATCACTGCAAACTGATTTGCTCTGAAAACTGAACATTCATAATTTATTGTGTTAATCAATAGCAATTTGTTAGCTGTCTCATGTCACCCTCTGTCACCCTGAGATGAAGCTCAATATTACACCTAGCTTACAAGTTCACAACAAAATTTACAAGACCTATTCACATGCTAGAAGATATAACCTTCCATAAGTTTAGGATTAATTTCTAAGTTTGAAGAGACACTACAGGAGTCTGTGGAAGCTCTAGAACTACTAAGCATTATAAGAGGAAAATATTCCACACTTTAAGATAAATGGTAAGACGAATCAAGGAGATAACCGATATTGTAGAATTGTTCTCTGCTTTCAAATAGTTTCCTCCTACAAATAAGTGACGTTTTCCATTTATTTTAACAACAGTATCAAGACCAAAATAAATAAAATGCAAAAGCTGAGATGTTGCCTTCTAATATTTTGAGTTATTTTAGTATTTTTCTTCTGTAAATGAAACCTAAATTTAAAATCCTAGACTTTCTCATGGCTGTATTTCAGTGTTTTCTAAAGACATCCTTGACCAAATAAGCACTAGTTGGTTTTAACCTTAACTATGAGTTAATAAAGTGTTTTGTCTGGAAATAATACATTAGATTTCCTACAGCATGGTACTGAGTAGTTCAGGAACACATAAATCATACTGAAACAGACTGTGATGCAATCACACAGTATTGTTTCATGATAGACCGTTGTGTTATAACTGAGCATTCCCTTGTGAAAAAGTACCATTTTTCTTTGCTTTCTAGGCTTTTTTATACTTTCTCTTTACTTTTTTTCCTAACAGAAACTGTACCTGAAAGTGCTAAAGCTTAAAGCTATCAGGAAATTGCCCTGAAACTGAAAACCTCCAGGAAATTGAATGGACATACTGCACGCCAACATCCAAGGTATTATGTCTTGGTTCTGTTTCTTGGGATTTAGTGTTGATGTTTTTTATTATAACCAGCCACAGATACATTTCTCTGAACATGGAGTTTTGACCAGCCTTGAAGAAAATAATAGCATTAGACATATCAGGAGCAGCTTTCATACTAGGCAAGGGTCAGTTGCTCTCCCTAGTATACCTATTGTTGAAAAATACCTTTTAAAGAAAATCATTACAATGGCTTTCTATGTGATGCCTATAGAGAAAACATCTATAAATATCTTAGCAATATACTGTTAAGAAGTGGTACTGGAAGGGAGATATTTCGTCTTCCATCTAGCTACTTCAGGGCAAAATATTTCATCTAACAAAGCTCCCAGTGCTCTGATCGATAACACTGTTCAGAATGGAAATAAGATTTTATAAAACACTTCAAAACATGTATTCTAGATTCTGAGAGTAGCCGCTGGTGTAGTGAAGTTTTGCTCTACTACACAATTCTTCAGCTGAACCCCTGCCAAATTTCTGTAGAATCTCTACAAAGACTTAAAACTAGACTATAGGTCAAGTATTTGCCTTTTCTTCTATTAAGGATCAGTTCAGAATTTCTGTAAAATAATTAGAGGTCAGACATGGTAAGGTCATCATGGCTGTCCAGCTTTTACTAGTTTCTGGGTCATAATCCTTTCCAGATGGATTGCATTTCACCAGTTCTTTACAGTTGGTCATAAAAAAAACCTTTGGCTTTCTCCCACATGCTTCTGCTTTTGCAGTCTGCTACTTTGCCCTCATTACTTGTACCTGTGAGTGCAAACCTCCTCTTATAGCAATCACTAGATCTTCCTTCTCTGAATGTAAGAGAAAGATTTACATACAGAGACCACCTTAGTTAGTCATGATGAAAAGGGCATTTCACCCGTATCTGAAACAAGGGCAAGAAGAAAGGGTTACAGATGTCCTTATGCTAGTTCTCAGGAGTGACCTTCTGAGAAGACAGTATCCCCATTGAGTGAAATCTGGTCTTCAAAGAAGGCAAAAGGAAAATACCACATTAGGGGGTCATGCTCAAAATATGATATTAATGTATTTGTAAGGAATCTGAAAAGATTAAGGATCCCAGTGATAGTGTATGAGTGATGGCACAGGCCTGGGAAATTTTTGAGAAATGAGAAACATTGTCAGCAGAATATAGGGGAAGAAAATCTTCCTTGATGTAATTTCCTGGTGTTTGAAAAAGCACTTTGTTTGTGGATAAAGACGATATTCTCCTGTTTAACCTTAGGACCATATATGCCTGTGTTAAAAGGTCAGCCTTTGTTAGTTCTCAATGTAGTCAGTAGAGATTGAGTTCATCACAGGAGAACTGAGTTCCAGCTCTGAGAGATCTGCTCTCATGTGCTGTATGATAGGCAAGTCCACAGAGTGGCCTTCATGCTGGGGTGACAAATGTGGTAAAACCTTGGAGCCCCGACGTCAGATCGAAAATTTGTCTTGGAAAAAAGCTGCAAAATATTTTATTAAAAAGGAAGGTGCTCCAGGAAACAGAAGGGGAGGAAAGGGGAGGGGAAGTATTAGGCTTTACAATGTCTTTTTTAATTTGTTTCTTTGGCTTAAATTCATATGAAGTATGTGTGGGAAAGGAGAGGCTTTAATATAGAGAAGAAGCAACCCACCTTTTTTTCCTCACACAGCTTTTTTCTTATTTCACTCGAAAAACATTAGCAAAAGATTTGTAAAGTGGAAAAAAAAGTAGAATAAGCGCATTTCTTAAGTCTTCTGAAATGTGGAAGAGGGAAAAAGTAAATAAAGAAAAAGCAGCACTTCAACAACTAAGATTTTCTTTTCCTGATTTTTAATACATCAACAACACTTGAAAGGAGGAGAAGAAAACCTCTGAAAACATAAAACATGCAGGCTAACATGGGAAACTGAATTTATTTCTGGTTTTGTTTTGGACTAAAACGGCATTTGGGTCAAAATGTAAGGGTTTTTTTAATTTTTTTTTTTAATTTTTTTTTTTTTTTTTTAAATTGTGAGGGATAGGAAAAGCTATATTGTTTAATTCGTGGTCCGAGCAAATAATATACCGTGAAA
>JAAGNO010006644.1:7176-23471 GCA_033439905.1 Ceryle rudis | reverse complement strand
AAATGTAAGGTTTTTTTTAATTTTTTTTTTTTTTTTTTTTTTTTTTTTTTTTTAAATTTGTGAGTGATAGGAAAAGCTAGATTGATAAATGCTGGATCAGAGCAAATAATCTACTGTGAAATATTTATCCAGTCAATCTAATCTGATTTTTTTGGCCCATGAATTGCAAAGCAACAGCTTCCTTTGAGATATGGACCTTAGCTTAGAGGTATGAGGAAACCTTGAGACTTCTCCTTCAACTACTGCATAACACATATTTTTTCCTCTCTGTTTTGCTTGGAGTTCATCAGACAGACTCCAAATTGAACAGTGCTGGTGAAGCCAGTAACTCTGTCCACTCTTGAGCATGTCTCATACCAGTTACAACCCTAGACACCCTGCTGACTGAGCGACTCATGGGTCAGCTCTCTAACTCATCCCAGCCTAAACTGGATCACAGTTGTTAAGGTTATTTAATCTAGTTAAGCAAACCAGGCTAATTCATTTCCAAAGTAGTTTAGAAAGCAATCCCAGCAGGAGCTCTGCTTGAGAAGGTGGTTTCCTCAGGCTGCAGGGAGGTGATGAGCTTTATCAGGGAGCTAAGGCAGCAAATTTTCTACCACCTCAGATGGGCTGGGAAAAACATGGGGGATCCTGGCCTCATGCATTAATGATGCATTATCCCACAGTAATGAGGTCATCAATAAAAGAAGAACAGCACCATGAAGCCAATTCTCTGTCTTTAATAAAATGGTTTCCTTTCAGGTTGCAAGGACAGCTAAGCAGGGCCCTGGGGTTTCAGGCCTATACATCATTCTTTTTTTCTTTTGTAAAATGAGGCAGACCTTTTCTCAAAAGTTATTTGCACTCAAGAATGATGACAAAACAGATGATTACGTTTGTTTAAATGTTGACAGTCTGACAAGAACAAAGCCTGTTTGAAAAATGCAAGTCGTTTTTTCCTCACCACATGAACATTTTGAGCAAAAGAATCTGGCACGGGAAAGAATGTGCCAAGACCCACTCACAGAAGCTATTATTTATATAGTACAATATGCTCATATCATCAAGACCTTGCTCTCTGAAATATACACCTCAGTCTGAAAACTGTCAGTATCTACAAAAAATGAGATATTTAACAAAACAAAAATGTGATAACTAGTGTTCAAGCATCGCTGCTTTTTTAATGTATCTTCACTGAGCAGAGCTGCTAATTTATATCTATAAAATAATTAGCATCTGCCAGGTATACTTTTACTGTCATTGAGCTGTAGAAGTATAGGTTGGTTCACATGTACTCTGAATCCAATTCAAAGTAAATGACAATGTCTGCTGATGCCTCCAAAGAAGAGACATCTGCCACTGCTCGCTTTATTGTATTACAACGGTAAGCTGATACTTAAATAATAATGACATTAAACTTACAGCATTTTCCTTATATGATTGGTCCTATTTTTACCATTACCTTTTCTATTATTCAGTTAGATTGTGTTCCAAAGATGTAACAGTAAACCATAAAACATATTGCACCTGATGAAATTTTAAAGTGATTGAAATCCATTTTAAATCCCAAAATACAGTAACTTGACAGAGTTGCTTTTCTCAAAGGAGAAGAAAAAAAGTCTTAGTAAGTACAGAAATGGCCCATCACTGAGAAATGGAACTTATACTGAGCTAAGTACATATACCATATATACACATATAGTCACATATGTGTGACTGCTTTTAATGAAGGTTTTTTCCTAAGCACTATAGATATGCATCAGCCCAGGAATACAGGTCTATTTGTCAATGCCAACAGTTGTTACGGTGCCATCCTCTTCTAGATGTATACAGACATATACATGCATATATTTATTAACAGCAGCATAGGAAAGGATATGATAAACTGCAGTCACTGTAGACTATTATTCCTTGTTAAGATTCTAAGAATTACCTTTGAGAAGGCTGCAGATGGCAGGAATGGAGCGGAGTACATCACAAGATGGATGAAAGTGACTCAGGTGCCAGAGCCTCAGCTGAGGAAAAATCCTGTGGCTTTGTTGACTTCTGTACCCCTCCAGCCTTTCCACAGTTATAGCTGTAGTCTCAGAAAGTAAACAAGGCAAGACAGTAATACAGCTCCTTGAGAAGGAGGGCTAAGAAGGCAAGAAATTTAGTGAACTGCAATTTTAAAATATCTTTCTTCCCTAGCTTGAGGACTATAATGAGGATTAAGACAGCTTCATGGAGATAAGGAAGATTTCACGTTACATATTTATTTAGAATCTTAACTCCGGTAGTAGTAGGAATAATTTTTTTTTAATCTTAGTAGCATTTAATGGTACTCTTTTAGGAATCATGTAACTTTACATCTCTCTAACCCAAACCTAAATCTGAAGTTTTCAGCATAGTGTCCCCTTTTATGCACACCTCTACATACATTTCATTACTATTTTATTCTTTGAAGGCAGAAGTATTTAAAGAATTTCAACCTCCCACTACATGGCATAATTTGTAAATACTGATCAGGTTAAAAAATTGTTGCAACAGACCGCTTAATTTTCACACCTTTTGCTACAGTTTAAAAAAAAAAAAAAGCAAAAAAAAAGCATCCCATTAACACCATTCACACTTTACACTGTGAATGAGGCACAGTAAATATTCTCTGAAGATGCGGTTCAGAAATACTGCAAGAGAAGAGAAATCCAACTGATGGAACAAAGCAAGGAATGCAGCATTTACACAGTAGAGCACTGTGATCTTTATGTTTCCAGAGGGTTCAAAGCAACAGAACCAGCTCAGCTGGATAGGAATCAGCCTCATTCTGTCCTACTTGCATAACAAGCAGACCTCTCACCTTCACATGTTTATGTTTGGAAGCACAGATGGGTTCTTCAGGATTAAAAAAAAAAAAAAAAAAAAAAAAATCTCCTTGATGTCCTAATAGCCACCAAAGCTTGCTTTCTTTTTTTTTTCCTTTTAAGCAGCCATGCAAGCCTTCTCCATCATGCCCTTTCCCTCACCCTGGGATCTATAGCACATGCTACTTTGAACAAAATTGAGGTTTTATTACTAAAATGCAATGAAACAAAACTAAGCTGGTAACATTGTGTAAGATAACAAGAGCTTTTAAATACCTGTCACTGAACAAAGGAGGAAAGAAAACATTTCAGCTTTAACTGTTCCTGCTCTTTGGTGTAGGATATGGCATTGTTCACTTCAGTGTGGCTTTTAAATGAAAGAACATCAACCTGCTTACTGCAGTGACTGGAACAGAACTGGTCAGGGAGGGAAAGATTGTCATTACAATTAAGTGCTTTGCAGATGAAGCTGTTTGCTGAGAAGCAGGTGTAAGCAACCAGGGGAGTTGGTGGGTGTGGGAAGAGTGCTCACAGAAAGGACAGAAGAGGAGGAAGGAGGTAGTCTTGGGAGCACAGACTGAGATTGGTACCTGTTGTCCCTTCAGAACTTTTTCAGTCAGTGCATGAGTGTCTCTATCCATTGAAATGTGAAGATCCAAAATAAATAATCAGAAATGCAAGTGAAAACTCTGTTGAATGCATTCATTATGCATATGCAAATGCTGGCTGTACATAAATAATTCTTGTAGAATTGAATACTAGTTACGTATGTCCTGTATTTCAGCAGTGTAGTGACGGTGAAGGTAGAGTTATATGGTAATGTCCAGTACTTGTCTAATGTGTGCTAACCCCTACTTCTCAGGTTTAATTAAAAGCTGCGTATAAAAAACACTTAAATTTATTTATACATTTTATTCAATACTTTCAATACTCAACCAAGATATTGCTTTTCCACAAAAGCTCCCCCTAGACTAGAGTCAGAATCAGCATCCTTTTCTGTTTTATTATTTTCTCACCTCTGGTGCACAGAGACACAGTAGCAAATAGATAACATAAAATTTTTCTCTCACAGCTTCATCTCCAAGCAAGTGGTCAAGGCACTCAGTTTGGTAATGGTGAACATCTACTTCCTTCAGTGTCTGCAACATGAAAATAATCTTTTCCTGCCCTGCTGAGGTAATGCTTTGTCACCTCTGGCATCATAGTGAGGCTTCAGGACTTTAGGAGGGCCACGTCTTGGAGTGGAGCACTGGCATACACTCATTGATATCATGTCACTCTTGTCATACTGCATGGTGCAGCTTAGGTGTGTAAGAACAAGCACTGTCCCAGAAATAACATGGCATCACTTGGGGTTATAGTCCTGGCATAAGCCATGGACTTTTCCCAATAGTTAATCAAGATGATATACCTTTTGTTACAGAAAAGAAAGTTTAGCTCTATAGAAACATTTTGGATTGTACATTTTATCCTTGGGACCAGCAATCATTCCCTGATAGTCTCTGTGTGTGTGTGTTAGTAGGTAGTGATGCCCAACAGTGAAAGATCTGTAGAGTGAAGTAACTGGTGCTGAGGACGTGGTGTGAACACTGTATATGTTTTGTTGTTTAGGGTTTGTTGTTGTTGGTTTTGTTTGTTTGTGGGTTTTTTTGTTGTTATTTATGGTTTATGTTTGTTTGCTTGCTTTGTGTATTGTTTTTTGTTGATTTATTTTTGTTGTTGTTTTGTTTGGGGTTTTTTTGTGTTGTTCCGTTTTGTTTTTTCCTTGAACTGACTACCTATTAGAGGTTAGAATGCAATAGGTGTGCTTCTGCAGCACATCTGGTTTAGCCTGACCCAAAAAGAAACCCTGACACTGCTCTCTGTCATGGAACAAAGCTCAGTAAATGAAGACTACTGAGAGATTCACTCTAGAAGTCTGCTCCAGATCTGAATTAGAAGGCTAATGTACATCACCTACAGCCTGCACAACTAGTGCACAAGGGAAGCAGACCATAAGTGAAGTCTGACCATATCCTGGTTACCTGACTTCGCTCTCTAATTCAGATAAGTGAAGTCAAGATGACTGGGAGCAGTTCTAAGCCTTTGCTAAACTTACCAGCGCACCTGTGGCTCTGTTATTACAGGAAAGAAATAACTATGCCTGGGTCAGAAAGAATGGTAGGTGGTCTGAATTTGGCCCCCTTCATCTTGGGCCAGCATAGCACGGGTCTGGAGAACACGTATGTTTCATTGGTTTATTTAGCTTTAGAGCGTGCTGAGGAAAAGTGGCAGTAAAAATACCCCTATGAAGGGATTTCTTCTAATAAAATATTTAGCTGATAGTAGCTGTAAAGTCAATGGGCCTCTAGTTGAAAGGAAGTACCTCCTCCCCCTTGGACTCTTTCCAGCTCACAAATCTCCATCTGCTAATTGGCCTTAATCCACAGAAATGAAAAACTTCATAGAACATGGAAAATACTGAAATTAAAATTGATTAATTTTTGTATTTTAAGCCAAAAAAATGTATTGTTTTAACCTGAAAAACTAGGTAATTGAGCAAGCAGCTTTATAAACCAAAACCAGAAGTTAGTGGGAGAATTTAAAAAAAAAAAAAAGGGTTGGGAAGAAAGGTTAAGAAACATGACTATTAAGTAGTGAAAAAAAATTCTGCTCAGCAAATGTACACATTGTAAAATAATCAAAATCAGTCCTCCCTTAACAATAGGAGCTGAATGACACAGTTAATATGTTTTCCATGCCTTCTCATTCTGCAATTAATGTCTTTTCTTCTATGTTAGAGAGAAAGGGTCCTTCTGCATGAACACAAGCTGCTCTTTGAACCAAATCCCTCAGGTTGTTAGTTATCAAAAAGATCCTGATAAAAATAAAATATATAAAAAAGCCCTTTAGGGACTTTTAAGTCAGAATGAAAATTGTAGCTTGCTCTGCTTCAGATTTTTCCACTAATTTTCCCTTCGTATAAGGCCTGAACTTCATCAATAAAACTAAATTATAATAACATATTAGTCAAGACACTTCTGCACAAAACCTCTCCCATTAACACACTAAACTTCACTCCCACAGAATTAAAAGATTAAAAATAATTACCCAGAATTTAGCATCCTAAGTTACCGCTTCCAGCCACCTGGCTCACAGCTGCTATGGAAACTATTCAATTAATCAAAATAAGGGTGGTGGTTTGTGTTCTGTTTTGTTTTGTTGTTTTTGTTTTGTTTTGTTTGTTTTCTGATTATTTAAAGGAAAAAGAGAAAGAAATTAAAACCCACACACAATCATTAGGAACAAACTTCCCTTCTGAAATATTCCACAGAGATTTTAATCAATCCAAAATGTTAACATAAGAATGATACTATTTCAGAGAAGTTGGAGCTTATAATAAGATGGTGAAAAACTTATTCTCTTCTTTGGCCTCCTAGCACCATAAATGTGTGAACATCTGGTACAAGAGTTTACTCTTTGTAGGATTTGGTAAAAAACACAGTGAAGGAGTAACTTCTCCAGCTCTCTTGCTCTGTTTGCATCACATTGGTGAAGATGAATGAGTGCTTCATCACTAACAAATATCCCAGCCTATGTGTGAAATGTTCTACACAGACAAATCATGTTTGTTGACACATGATCACACTTTATGTGTGAGGAGGAGGAAAGTGTATATGTAGAAACATGTCTTGTGTTGACCTGTGACTTGTAAACACATTTGTAGAAGACTAGGATTAAAATGCTAATATAATGCAGCCCAATATTTTCAAGAGAGATTAAGGAAATTATAGTAGGAAACCTCTCACAGGGCCCTTGAAAAGCCAACTTCTAAACTGCCTTTAATTATACTGCTTAAATTATTTATTATTAGAAGTGATCTGTCAAGCCTTACTTCTGTTTTTGATGGACATGGAAAGAGCAAGATGGTAACACAGGAAAAAAAAAGAAAACATGAAGTAAAATAGGAACTGGATAATGCTGTAGTACAAATTTATATCTCAACAATAAATCATTATCAAGTGACAATGTTTCTAACTGTCCTGCAGTCACTATTTTTAAAAATAACTTAACCTATGATCTAAGAATAAATATGGTATCAGTAATTTTAAACTTGACAAGTAGCACAAAATTTGGGAAAATGGCCTAAATCAGTTAACAAGATAGTCCTACAAACATATACTTGGTAAACTGAGCTTGTTAAAATAAACTGTTCTTTAATGCAGACAGGTAAAAAATTGTATATCCAGGGCCAAGATATGAAAGACAAGTCTACAGAACTTACAGAGAAGAGGCAGGTAGAAGCACAAGCCTGACACCGATTAATTCCCCCAAAATTTAACTGTCTGAAAATATAGTAGCTCTCTATGAAAAAAAAGGGAGAGTTATTTATCTTCAGAGGACAGTTTACGTATCTCTGTTACAAACCTGACCCAGAACAGAATGAATCATCTTCTGAAAATGCCTTGTTTAGACTGTTGGCAGTAAAGATTAATCTAAACTTTTAAAATTATCTGGTTTTGGGTGGCAGAATACAATCAGGGTGGGTTCAGAGCCAGGAGGAAGATCTGCATTATACTGGTATGGATGTGTCCTTCGAGTTCTCTCCTTTTTTCAGCATCTTTTTCTGAACTTTTCTTTCCTTTTCCTCCTTTTTGTAAAATAAGATCCAGAGAAGCTTGAAGGATCACAGTGAACAAACAATTAAATACAGGTTCTCATGCAAACCCAGGGCCAAAAACACTAGTGTGATTCATAGCTTCAGAAGTCACAAGCCAAGGAATAGGAACAGTACATAGAAAGATCTCTTTGCTTCTGTATAAAACACTGGAAGGACAGGCATGGGAATACTGAATGTGGGTCTAATTTTTACTATTTTCAAAGGCATGCTGAACAGAGGTGACACAGAGAGTAACAATATCCTGATTCACAGACTGGAGGAAATGTCTTCCAGAAAAAATCAGAGATCAGTTCAACTTAGTAAGGAGACAGATTGAAGAGAAACTTAACAACAGTGTGTAGCATGTTATCATGGAGAAGACACCATATACTAAAGGACTAGGTAATGGAATAGAACCTTTTGTTCTTTAGCTCTGCTGAATACAGATAAGAGGTCATGGGAGCAAAGAACAACAGGCTCCTGGATTGGAAATGGTAATTCGTAATGGGGGTTAATTCAACTGGACATCAAGACTCATTCCTTTGAATATCATAAAAATGGAAACAAATGAATCCAAAAGGAAAAACAAATAGTCCATATCAGATGATGTATTCATTTCAGTTTCAGCAAGTTATTTGATCTAACTATGTAACCCATAAATGTTAAGATGAAAACTGCTCCGGAACACACTCAGAACAGTAGCAGCTTTTCAAATATTTATGTTTTCATTTTAGGATTTTTTTTTTTCTTCCAAACTATCAAACAGCATGGGTCTGCATTACAGAGAGACTTTCATGCCAGCAAAAATGTTCAGATCTTTCAACCTAGAAACTTAAACGCATTTACCGTTTAGATTATTTTTGTAATTTTTTTTAACTGGCATTCCACTGGGACAGGTATGTGTGCTGGTTGGAGGTGGGTAATAGTCCCACAAGGATATTCTTTACTTTCTTCAAGTAAATATAGGCATACGTTAGCTGGAAAAGCATACTGGGAAAAATTTACTTCTCAGGTTGCCAACATTGCATTGCAAAAGGTCATTGTTTATTTGTATTATAGTAGTGGGTAGGGTGGGTGATGCTACCATTATTGTAGGCAGTAGATTACACAGCAACATAAGGGCACTCCTACAGGAAGTGTTTCATAAAACTTTAAGTATGGGAAAGGAATTAACACCTCAGAAGTGAAGTAACTTCCTGACAGTCACACAAAAGATCAGAATCAAAGCTGCTGGGCAAGTTCAGGATCAATTATTCCCTTTGTCTCAGGCTGTTGAACCAGTCCAAGGAAAGATGTCTTCCTATCCCCATTGGGTATAAATAAAGATAATCTGTCGGGACAAACAGCTGGCATAAATCAGCCAAACCCTTCTGAAAACAACAGAGATGCATTTTAATTATACCAGAAGTATAATTTGCTATATGGTTTGTCATCAGAATGCTTGAATTGAGCTTAAGGAAAATGGAATTTAAAAAGAACACAATAAACATAATAATTAAATACCACTATAATGACAATATAAAAGAAAAATATTCCAAGAAAGCACAGAACAAATGGAGACCTGATTTAAAATAAACTGCAACTGATGGGATGAGCTTTAAGGGGTTCCCAAAGCTTCCAAGGGTCTTTGTTAACATTTTGCTACCCAACTGATTCTTCTCTTAGTGATCGTTCATCCCTTTCCCAAATACTACTAAATCAGACCTGACAGATGCCACTCATCCCATGGGAATCTTATACACTGAAATTTTATTTCAGAAGATGTTTGATACTATCACAGAGCAAGTATCTTTATTCTTTAATTGTTCCAGAGTCTCCTTGTGCTGAGCTACCAGCTCTCTGCTATGTCATCAGCTTGAATTATGCATCTCTGACACTTTGCTTCACTATCACTATTAGCTGTGGATTTCTAAGGATTAAAGTATAAACTACACGGTTGTAGGCCAAACAACCTGAGAGCCTCCTGTTGGCAACTGTTCAGCAGGCAGTACAACTCACTTTCTTCATGCTGGTGGGAAATTTTGTGAGAGCTTTTTATGCAAGAACTCTTCTGGTCAGTTTTGGATGAGTCAAAGCTCTGAAACATAGCTGGTTTTAGCTGAGTGGGTTATGCCTTCTGTCACAGTTTAGTGTCAGGGCAGCCCCTTAGAACAATAACAGACACTCTCTGTTAATCTCCCTCCCTCCCCAAAGAGGAAGAGAATAAGGGAGAGAGACTTAGTGATTAGAAAAGGAAACTAGAAAAGCTTTAATGAGAATAATAATAATGATAAAAATAGAATATGTCCAAATATACACAAAACCAGTGTCGAATCCAACCCCCGATGGTAATTACATCACCATCACCACTGATGCTGTGGAGCGGGCACTGGGGGAGTCCCAGACTGGTCCCTGCAGCAGATGGGAGCTGTGTTCAGGACCTGGATTCTGGTACCCGATTCAGGAACACACCAATTGGGATTGAAGGCAGAACAGACTGAGGAAGAAACCAAAGGAGGACCTGAGCCAAGCCAAGAAAAGCTGGCAAAGCAGTCCAAGAGGGGAGAACAGCCTGGGAGCCCCCAGAAAGAGGGAGAGCGAGCAAGCAAGCAAGCTAGCAAGCAAAAAAACCTAGCAAACAAGCAAGTAAACAAAACCAAAACTAGCAAGCTAACAAAAAAACTATAGACCATCCAGATCCCCCTACTTTATACCAAATATGACGTATATGGGATGGAATACCTTGCTGGTCAGTTTGGGGTCACCTGCCATGTCCACTACTCCCTGCAGGTGTGGCCTTTCACTTTCCTGTACCCCCCAATGTGGTACACAAGATCCAGCAGTGGCCTTTAGTCTGCATACCACTCTTTGGTAGTAACTTGGTAGTAATGGGGTGTTATCACTGCTAGCAGCAGACCCTGTCTGTGAGAACAGGCTGCTAACTTCAGACAGTGCAGTTAGTTAGAAGTACTGAACTGAAAAGTAAAATCACTGAACAGAATTCTGTTCTCACTCAAACCAGGACACCTTCTCTTGCATATTACCTGTCTTCTCATCTGAGTAAATAAATGTTTAAGTCACAGAAAAAAAAATGTTGTTTTATTCATTCTCTCACTAATCCAGTTTGATCAATTGCACTCTACGTACATGCAGACTATCAAAGGTCAAGAAGAAATTGTGGTATTTCCCAACTCAAAGTATACATAGCACAACATTTCTAGACATTAATGCACAAACTAGAACTACAAACCCCTGAAACCTAGTCGATGTGCTTGAATGAGGAATCCCTAGGATATACAAACACCTATTCTATCTCCCTGCTCATATGGTACTGCTCCTTGCAAAGCAATGAACCCAAACCTCCAAGAGTCCCCAGCTTATTTATTCTTGTGCTCATTGTGGCATGAAACTTCTGGTCGTCTAGTATTTTCCCTCTGAGATTAATCCACTGTTTAATTGATTTAACAGTCCAGGATAATGTGGCACAAGGTGATGCTTGCAACTTGACTAGGTTTTGGATTATGATAGAATAGTATGAGTTAGCACAGCACAATAAACAAAAAGAGAGGAAAATGTCAGGATAAAGCAAAGACATGACGCCCTGGCTCCTTATCCCACATGCAAGGAGCTAAAAGGAAAATTCCCTGGCAATTCTGTTCCCAGTCTAACTGTTGGGAGGTAAAAACTTATGGTCTTCTGCCAGCTCTGGCTAATTTGTAGTATCAGGCCCTGAGAGAAGATGACAGCTGCAGACGGTGTGGAAGGAAAGCCACCTTGCAACACATTTTATCAAGTTGCAGTCTCTGGCATTGGCCCAGAGCCGGTATTGCTGGAGACATGATGAAGTGTGAAAAGTCCTGGCAGGCATTTTAGACAAATAAAAGATGGGAGGCAAGGGAAAATCAGGACCAAAAGAGATTAATATTTGTGAGGTTTATAGCAGAAGAGGGAAAGCAATAGGAAGTAAGAAAACCCCCACAGGGAATTTAGTACGACAGCAGCAGATTAAAAACAGGATGGACCTGAAGAGGAAGCTTATTTTTTCCAGCTGGACTTTCACCTGAGACCAGAGATCAGGTTGTGAGCAGCAGTCAGAGAAAAGTAAATAGGCCATAATGAGAGAATATGCAACCCCAAAATGTGACAAAGCTCATTGATGCTATGTGTTCAGTGGGGGGATCAAGGAGTGGAAGAGTGCAGGAGTTCCTAAGCTAGGAATTGTAATAGCAGTATGGGACCATGAAAATATGTTGTTTACCATGGAGGATAACTGCAATTTTGGTCTCATGTGTGTGAGTTGTTGGCATCTTAGCTGCACATAGATATGGGAGTGGCTGGAAACTTCTTTCTTGTGTTCTGGTTCCCTTGGAAAGAAAGACCTGAGAGTAGGGAGGAGGCTCCAGAAGGAGATTGATCTGGAGGAGTAGGGATGATCATAAGGACACACTAGGTGGCAGAATGCATGTGGCATCACTGCCTGACCCCACTGATCCAACTTGATGGGTGGTAGGGACTGTCTGACCTGCTGGAAATCTCCCATGTCCTGTGTGAGCTGGAAATACTCTGGGGCAGGGTTGGTGGAAGTAAAGCAAAACACATCATCAGAGAAAAGACAAAACAGTTTGGAAGAAATTTTTAAAAATGTGAAGTAAAGCCTTAGACAAGGATCCATAGGCTGAATGCAATGTACAGATTGCGAATTTCACTACAAAACCCAGAAGATGTTCTTACTTCCTGCCATTTGGTAAAAACCTGTGTTGTATCTCTGTGAAAATTCTAGGAACTTTTGTCTGTCCAGTTTACTACATCAAAGGTTTGGGTTAATTTTGTTGCTCATGGACCATCAGCAGTTTTAATAGGAAATGTGATGCCATTTTAGGCTTTAACTTGCCATAGTAAGATTTTATCCAGTGAAATCAAGGACTTTTTTTTTTTTTTTTTTTTGGTCATTATATTCTTCCCAGGAAAATTGTATCCATTTCCTAATTATGAGCATCACTGATTAGCAGTTCTTAGCTGATGAAGCAGATGTTACTTGCAGACCACAATTCTCTCTAGTGAGATACAGATATATTGCAGCAGAGACAACATAAACCAAGTACCTAAACCCTGTTCATATCATGGAGGATTGGGTAGGCAGTACCAGGACTTGACTCTAACAAATGAGGAGACAGTACAAAGATAATTACATGGCAAAGTGAAAAAGACTTGGCTGGGTATTCATCTCAGTTGCAGAGCTGGTGTCTTGAAATCTTGAAATCAACAACATAAATAAGGAAGAGGTGCAGGTAGCCCTTTGATGGGTGAAAAGTGGGAGAGTTGTAGGCATACATGGTGTATGGTAGTTCTTCTGACTCTTCCTGCTGACTTTATCTGATGAACCCTCACCCCTGTTCCATCTAAAAAAAAAAAAAAATCTTCATTCCAGTTTCCTTCTTCTCATAAGTTGTCTCCGTTTGTGTCTTTTATCCCTATTACATTTTAGCCCCTGAGTAGTACTGATTTAATCAAATTTTCTGATGCATGTATTTTGTCTCACCTTTGTCTCTCTCCTACTGACAGAGGTGTGCTATCCCATCAAATGTGAAGGATAAAGAAGACAGACTTTTAAGATGGGAAAGGAAATTCTACTCCCTTTGTCTTCATAAAATAGTTTTTGTATCTTCTTTCTTCTCCAGAAGACTTTGCAGGGTTTCTGCATTATTAAGCCTGGATAGAACAACTGGATTCCACACAGAAAAATGAGAGCATTTTCAGGAGCACTGTGTGGGAAGACTTAAGCTCTTCTCCTGACCTCAGATCAGCTAAGTGATACCTGTCTCAAAGTACAGGGAAGTTTTTCTTTAGGAATTTTCCTCAACTTAGTTTCTGTAGCAGCTGTAGTTTCTTGATGTGGGTTTCAGTGAACAGTGGGATGCATTTTTACACAAAGATGGAAGATTTATCATGCCTTCGGGTATCCCAAATATCTATAAAGTCTCTTTTCATGCATTTTTCCTGGTATTCTAATTGCAGTGCTTTGCAATTCATTTCTGTTTCAAGTGCCACTGGCATGAAAAAGCTCTAGGATGTTGTTGAAACAGTATAAAGATGAGAACTCTTCAATTCTGCCAGAAGAGCTTGCTGAAAGGCTGGACATCTTGAGGATCAAAAGGTGTAACCCTACTTTTTTTCAGCCTTGAATGAAGAAATTAATGCTAAAACAAGAAAATTAGGTTTACTAACCAGATTAAGTGTGTGAAAGAAAGACTGGAGCAACGTATTGTAATGACAACATACATCTGTCCTTGCTCTTCATTGTCTGAATTGACATAATTTGAAAATGGTAGTATTCAACAAGAGCACCTCTTTCACTTTCTGGTCTCAAGAGGCTCACGGATCATGCAAGTTTCCCTCAGACAGCTTGACTTATGATGAATATAGATGTATGAGGAAAAAGCCTTTGTGACCAACTTCTCATGTTCTTGACTTGATTGTCCCTGAGCAAATAAATTCAGAAAAGGAATAAATTAGTTTCCTAAGAGCAGTGAAGAATAGGGAGAGTAAAGGGACAGGCATAACTGAACCACTAAACCCAAGATGTAATCACAATACCATGTCAGGATATGGCTTTGCTGTTCTCCTATTTAATACATACTTGACACTTCATAAAACCTCTACTGTGGAAAAATTTATGTCTACTGCTTATGTTCAACAAAGGTTTGCCCCTGTGTCTGTGCAGGACCCACCTGAAGTCAGAGAGTGCCTCAAGCATATAGTTCTTCCTGCATGGATCTTCTAGCAGGATCATGTCCTGGGTTTCCCCCTTTGTGCCATGGGTGATGCAATGATGTAACAGTCATGCCTAGTGAATCCAGTGGAGAAGAAAGATGCTTAGTAACTAGAGGTCTCGTTGGGGACTTAAGACTTAATTTCACAGCTTTCATAATCATCCTGTATGTTTTCCTTGGCAAATACTTTTAATTTTTTGTGTAAATTCACCCTAAGTGAGAAGACAGTACTTTCCTTTATTAAGAATGCTGTGACAGTAAAGTTACTGAAAGTGTGAAAGGTTCCTACTGTGATAGGGGCCACATGTAAACCTAATTGTAAGTCCATACAGACTATGGTCTGTGTCGATCACTGAATGTAATTGCAGTCATAAGTTTCAGAAGAAAAGGAAATCTTTATGTCTTCTGCTCTTTCAGTCTCATATATTATGCATATGCACACTTGCAAAAGTTCCCTAACAGATTAGATTTAGGTTTCTATGATGTCCTTTTAGAGAGTTCCCGGCAGCATAGAAAGGGTTTGTTGCTGCAAATGATATAGAGAAGATGGTAGAAACTATCAGATGGAAAACAGGACTTAAGGACTTGTGCTAGGTCCTAATAAATGGAGCTGGATCAAAGTCAGATCTCAAGAAACAATTCAGGGGAGAATTCCCACGTGACAGGAGACACAGAGAGCAACAACTTTTAAGTACTATAGATACTTCTCTAAGTGATGAAGGAGTTAGGTAGAAGGGTACAGCAATCTCAGAAGTGCCTATGAGCCCTCCTCCGCCTTCTTTTTCACATGGCAGCTTCTCTGATAACCTGCAAATGCACTGCTTGCATCTGCATTTGGACATGCATATTATTACACCAGACTGTTTACTGGCATGGGGCTGATGTAGTAAGCATGGTAATATGAACACAGAGGATTTCTTGTTTCAGAGGATGGGACTTAGTGGCTTGTTACTGAAGATGTTTGGTCTTTAGTTATCCTGTAGAATGCCATGTGTCATGCATTTGTCCAGGAAAAGTAGTGGAGTCATCACCTCAGAAGGTATTTAAAAGACATGTAGATGTGTTGCTGAGGGACATGGTTTAGTGGTGACTTGTCAGTGCTGGGCTAATGGTTGGACTCAATGATATGAAAGATCTTCTCCAACCAAAACAATTCTGTGATTCTATACCCCTCATTAATAGTATAAGTACATCATTCAGGTACTTGCATATTGGAGTATTACCTTGTTTCTGTTATTGTCTTTTTTTCAAGCACAGAGATTCCCCTATTTTATGTATGAACCCAGTGCTTCCATATATGAAAGAGAAAATGAAAATATTCTTTTTTTTTTTTTCCCCAAACTTTTGTTTGACACGTGCATAGGCACACTGAAATCATAAAATGAGGTAGACAGACACATTGCCTTTTGTGTGCTTTTCTTTGATTTAATGGCTTTTCAGGACGAAATATCATTGAACAAAAAATGAGTGCTATAGGCACCTGAACACCCATTTGAGTATGAAAGATGGCATTATAGGATGGACATATTTCTTCCTGCCTTTCTTTTTGTTCTTTTTTTCACAGACTCTCCTGGTGATACTAACTTAAGTAGCTCACAAGGGTGTTGTGCAGATTAATTAAGTGCTAAGTATTATTAAGCGGACTGCAAACCTGATAAAGTTTGAGTTGAACCTTTGAACCTATGCTGTTCATGTGGGTTCTAAATTACCTAAACGAGCTTACAGAATATTGCAGTATCCAGATGAAACAACCAGGGTGAATTTAGGTATGTAAATGTAATTACTTGCCTTGGAATTTGGGAAAAAAAAAAAAACCATAGAGTACTAGACATGCTCTTACAAAAGCAACTTAATTTTTTTAACTATGAAAGCAGATTACTTCTTACTTCAGAAGGATGTTTAAATCAAAGATGATTGGATTAAAAATGATTGAAGGAATATTTTTCAGATTTTTGAAAATCCCTCTCAAAACCATTAATATTCTGAGTAGAAGCCATGTGATTTTCTTCAAGAATGTTTTGTTCAGTGATAAAAATAATGAAGAAAGTGATGTTTTGGCTGAAATTTTTTTAATCCAGAAAGAAA